>JAHZNB010004402.1:0-10543 GCA_027744295.1 Callyntrura guangdongensis
TGCTCGTACCTAATATTTGTTTTTTACAAATTAAATGGGCAATACTCATCAAAAAAAATCGTAATTGACATCATTGTTCTCAGTGTAAAACGTTCTACAAAACAAAGTTAGTTTCAAAGTGCGTAACAGCAAAGTTTTTCTGAAAACCAATGTTTTCTCGGAAACGTGCACCCACACTTAAACATCCATCAAGAATTTCTTGTACACTTCCGTGGTACCTAACATCGGATTTCCATAATATGCAAATCAACCAAGGAGGTGAACGATGATGATTCCACCATCATACACATCCCATAGCACATAAAAGGACCTGCTGCTGACACATCAGAAGCGACTGTGTCAATGCTCAAAATAGCCTGTGTGCAGCTATACAAATACGGCACACGTGAAATTGTAAGATACTCCAGTTCAATTCTAACAAAATATACCACATTTTAATACATTCACTCGTACAACAGGAACAATGGATCTACTAACAGTATTGCGCATAGACGAATTGGTGGCAACAGCCTCTGCACAGAATGTGATTGGGACAAGCCTACCAGAAAACCACGAAATATTTGCTGGACTAATTCAATGGAACCTAACATGGGAACCTTTAAATCTTGATGACAGTTCTACTGAATACCCAAATGGACCTGAGTGCGCACTATGTGGACAGATAGCAATTACGGACGAAAAGACCATCACAGTAAACGGTCTCAACTATACTGTTGTGTTCAACAAAATACATCATGAGGAAAGATTTCATGAGAAGTACGGATTTCTTCAGTGCTCATATTGTTTCAAGCACTACCACAGAAATTCTTGCTGTCTTTCTTTGACTGACTTAAGCTACCAGCGAGCAAAATGTAACAGAAATTGGAGCTGTCCTTCTTGCGTTCCACCTTTTTTACCTAAACATATTTCAGATGTAGATATTTTAAACCATTCTGATATTGATAATGATGTGCCCTTAGCCAGAGTAGCAATTTTTTTTCTTAAAGCACTGTATCACATATACAATTTTACTTTAGGACACTCTCCTATGTATGGAATGATTGAAGTGTTTCTTTGTCTGTACAATTTTCTACTAGGTTTTTCTTTTTTCCTAGATCTGACTTGATTTTTATCATAAATATCTGTAACATTATGGCTACGAAAAGATTTTCTTAAGGACTTTGTTTGTATTTCTCTTTACACATTATGGATTTTTGGTTACGATGGATTTGTAATTTTGGAATTATTATGGTAGTGTATATATATATATACTTCTCCGTGTTATTGTTGGAAGAACAGACATTGTAATGACTGAAACAGATTAACACGTAAATAAAGGCAATCAATCAATCAATCAATCAATCCCATGCCGACGACGTCTGCCGCCATCGTATTAAATTTTACTCATATTATTATGGATTTTAAAAAAAACTAAAAAAAGAAGAAGGAACGTGCGAACAAAATATTTATTTTCCATTGCAAACGCATTTATTCTCATTTTTTCGCAATATCAGGTGTAGTCATATATTTAAAAAATCATAAATTTCCCTTTTTGTTTTCATTTTATTACCCCAGAAAAACTACAATAGTGCTGACGCGAGCAGAAAAATGAAACAGGAACGAAGAATGATGATATGCCCAATACCTACCAATAACAACATATTTATTGGCAATGCAAAAATTTGCACACTGCAGCATTTACTACTCGCTTTTCTTCCTAAAAAATAACAAACTATGGAGTTAACAAAGGAAACCTCATCAACTCTGCACTTCTAGTTTGTTATTGAATGTTCGTTACTCAATAATGATGGATGCTGAATGCCGCTGATGATGCTGAAAGGGGGCTGGGATGATCGATGGGAAAAATGATGTAGCTGGCGTAATTATTGTTTTTAGACGAACAAAACTAAAATGGAACACAGGGAGTGAGAGAGAAGGGGGAATAAAAAATGGTAGACAGACATTCATATAATTTGACTTAATCAAATGCAATAACAGCAAATCATAGAAAAGAAATAAACAACCAGAACAACAAAAAGACGAAGATGATTGGTTCGATGCTCGTTGCTACATTACAGCACCAACAGAATTGACTAATGATGATTTGCAGCTGATTGATGTGAATGTTAATATAATTCGTTTTTTAAACAAAAATGTATGTCTGATGATGATAACTTTTAACAATGATGTTAATGTTCATAAGACCAACCGTGTCAATCGCGAAAACAATAAAAAAAGAAGAATAAAATTATGGTATGCCCATGCCCATGCACTTGTTTCCTATTTCCTAGGCTAACCTATTTTCTGTTTAAGTCAAGTAGGTGGATAAGCCAGCAATTTTCAGATATTTATTAACTAAGGATATTAACGATAATATCCGTACAGTTAACTTTAATCATAATTATAGCCCTCTCAGAGGTACGCCAATGAAAATACAAAATTAACTGACAAACGGTATAATCATGGTCAAGGAAATACCACTCTTCTTGTTGATTTTTTGAAGTTCACATGGATAACGGACAACCCAAGGAATAAAAAGACCAGTGGTGTGTACCCGTTTGTTTACGTCAATCAAAATTACAGGGAAGCTACCGATTATCGATTGATTGCTAGAACCAGTCTCATCAAAAACAGTATGTGTTTGACAAAAAAACCAAACAAGTTTACTTTAGTTTTATTATCAAAAAAATTATTTCGAGAGAGATGAAAGAGAAAATTACGCTGATGGGACTTCCTAACGTGTTGGTTGACGATGGTCATTCCCGAGGTTACACACTTTTTTTTGTTCTCAACAATTTAGTAGGTCAACAGAGCATAATGGGGAAACTAACATAAAAATTTATAAAAAACTAACAATAGAAATTACGATAGAAAAAACCAACCGATAGAAAAAGTTTTTCTTCGGTTTTTTATCGTTGTCAGGTCAATTTCGCTTTCAATAAACTGTCAATCGCAATTCTACTCTCATTCTCATCGCGTTCGTCACCCCGCATTTATTTGTATAATAATTTTTATTTATTTCTTCACTTATTTGAAAACGTGTGCTCGCAGGCTGAACAGCATAGAAATAAAAGTGCTTCACAGAGTGAATGTGACCTTCCTCGCTTGTTCCTTCATCAACATGCAAGACAATGTACAGTTTTGTACGCATATGTACGCAGTGATCCTGTACAATACTTGTTTACATTATTCCCATTTCCTTTACACTATTATGATATTAATAAAAATATTATTATTCCGGTATTGAAATCAGTTTTTTAAAATACGTGCACATAGACATAACTACAATATGCACTTTTTTATCTCGATGTTTTAATCTCTGCTGCGTATGTTTGTGCTATTCTAGTTATCTTCCACATTAAAAAGTAATTGTACTCTCTCGTCGTATCAATAGCTCCAATAATGGAGAGTGAAGGTGGCTTGATTACGGTTAAATAGGTGGATAGTCAATACACCTATAAGGCTCACACCAACCGGCTGATAAAGTAATAAGTTTTGAGATAACAACAGATTTCTTATAATAGGTATTATATTTTTTTCAAATCCGCCCTTGATACCAATCTCCGCTCACGTACTACACAAGGATAGAAGTTGACTTTTTAATGAATTAAAACTTGAGCTGATTATTCAGCTGTATAGTCGGAGTCTATTCATTGACTATCTTTGCTGTGTGTACACAGTTTTGATGGCACTTTTAAGACAGCGCCAAGCATTAAAATGAACTACAATAGACATTGCGCAAGTCTAGAAGCTCTCTGCAGGCAGGAATTCCTTTCCTTCCTTTTTATGACCGTATTACCGTATATGTCGTAAATCGTTCACATCGACACATTTCACTCTCACCTCCTTCAATAGCTTGCCTCTTCTGTACTTGTGCGTTTATGTCTACTCTACTTGCTGCTATTTTTATTGTAACAAATTGTAAATAATATATTATACAGAAAAAATTCAAACGTCTAAGTTCAAAGTAAAGTGTATAAACAGGGCCGCTGCCACAGAAATGAAGACGGATGATGATGAGAATGGTCAGACGGACGTGACGATAAATTTTACTCTTCTTTTCTCTTCTGTTGCTGATCATACAGTTTGAACATATGGTACTATTGCGATTTTAAAAATAGACGAAAAACGCACACGCCAAGGTAGAGTCTTTTTTAATGAGCCAGACAGCGGAAATGTAGAAACACACGGTAAGTTGTCATGTCAACATGAGCAGGGAAACACACGTCACAGCAGTAACAGAATCAGAATCACAGAGAGTAGATTGCAATTAAGATTTGTGTAGCGTGTAGCAATATGTTGTAGTACATGCGTAGTTACAACTTGACAATTAACTGCACACACATATCTACATTTTATTATTATCGTGATACAAATAATCACTTATAATAATAGGAAAATGAGTCTAGATTAGGTGGTAAATACAAAAAATACCACATTTTTTCGATACATTGACATTGCCAGAAATTTTCGATTTTTAAGGTAATGTTAGCAATTACCTTAGACTCGAAAAAATAATTACAATGTCATTTTTGTGGCTTGGGATAACACATCTCGTATAGTGGTGGTTACGCAGAGACTGCGACTTTACGTTTGTGTGGTTGCTTGCAATAGAGACGGATACATAATCCAAAACATAGGTACGCACACGCATTGCACCTCGTTATCGTTCGAAAAACTTGATCATTAAACTTCCTTCCTATTATATTCCTACGCGTAACATATATTATTTTTTATGATTATATCACAAATACCAAGAACCTGCTCTATAACGTAGTTGAAGGGAATGGAGGAGGGACGTTGCGGTTTTCTGTAAATTTGTCAGAAGACATAATATCATTTTTATGTGACAATTCCATTATCCCTTAATTGGCCGCACTCTCTTTCTAATTATTACTTGCAAGATGCAATGGCCATATTATGTCTTTTCCGTTTTCTCCCCAAAGCGGCATTTTCTGTTTTAAGTAACCATCAAATATTTGTCATCGTCACTTCAGCAAATATATTTTTTTTGCCTTTAGTAACGTAACATCAGGTTAACATGTCTGCTTCTGCCACTAGGCGAAAGTGAATTTAAGACTTAAGATACACGATAGCGAAAATAGAACCGAATGAATCCTTGCAGTTAAAGCTGCCTTGACAGACTTGTCATAAATTGAGCGCTTAATTTCATCTAAATAAAATTTGTGCGTACTTACCTCATACTTCAATGCAATTCCTTAGAAAAGTTCTCCCCCGCCTGTTTTTAATATCCTGTCCTTGTGTATTTTCTCAGTCAAATGTATATTTTTATGAAAACGAAGAGAAAAATCACAGTCAAACAATTTTTTGTTCCTCTTCAGCAATCACGCACCGTGTGACACTTTTCCTCTACCAATTATTGGTACAATAGGTAGCAATGTCGTCAGCAACTTATCACTCTTTTTGTTGATTTTTTAAAATTTCTTTCTTCGCCACGTGGTAGCAATAAAAACTTAGAGTATATAAATGCTGGTGATTTTCCAAAGTAATGAAAAGGAACCAGAGAATAATAATAATAAAATATAATAATAACAATAATAAAAATTAATATAACTTTTGGCGTTGCTTGCTAGTTGTTGTTGTTGAAGGTATTTTCAATTTTCAGAGTTGTGCTGTAATACGATTATGGCAATTTTTACAACAAAGAAAATTCACTTTCAACCTAAGATGAGCGTAAAAATCCAATAAGTGCATATAAAATATTTTATTTCTCCCTCTTTAAAAAAGCCGCGCTTTGCTAAGTACGTATCACCTATAAAGAGTCTTAAGCGAGCGGAGAGAGAGAGAAAGGGTTTAAAATGGTTTGGTGTGAAATAGGTAACAGCGCAACGAGAGAGATGGATTATAACAGGGGCTCACACTCACTCACACAAACAATACGCCAGCCAGCGAGAGAGAGAAAAAAAAATTGTATAAACTTTTTCGCTTCGCAGAAGACTCCTTGCAGCCAACAAAATGTTCTAGGAGAGGAGAACGACGATGATGATGTTGATGATTATTAATATTATTGCCTAGGCTTCTTCTTCGTCTTCTTTCTTTAGAAAAATTTTTCTCACTCTTGTACTGCTACTGTTGCTGCTAACGATGTAGAAAACGAAAGTGAAACAAAAATTTTTGTGAATTTAAGAAGTTAGAAGAGGGAAAAAATCAAAGAGAGAATTATAATAAAAGTAACAAAAACACGAAGGATGATGAAAAAAGGAAAACGATATAAAAACTCGTAGACAGAGGGAATGAAAAAGGAAAAAGGTTAAAAACCAATTCGTGTATTTTTCAAAAATCTATATTTGCGAAGTATTTTTTATTCACTTTTTTGACAAAGAGGAAAATTGTTTTAGAGTTTTGAAAATAACGCGAAAAATTAAAGTCCAAAAGTAATGTTCCCAACGAACGGGTCCCATTGGTGTCAAGATAGCGGTCGATGCGTTGGTGATGAGAGCAAGTTCCAAACTTTAAAAGGCGAAGAAGAAAAGGAACGGTGAACGGTGTGTGAAGATTGAGAAGTTTTAAAAAAGTTTTTACTTAGAAATGTTTCATGACAACAACTCAAGTTCATGAACCCCGGTAAAAAAACAAAACACTTCTGGAGTCCAACTCCGTCAAAATAAATGCACAATGTACAAAAATGCAATTAGTACACTAAAATCACAATCAACCTCTATTCCGTCTGGCAACTTAGCACTTTTTCAGTCACCGCAGTAAATGCTACCACAACGGAGTCTGATAGTCAAAATTGTTCATTACGCATTCCCAATTGACACACACATTCCTCCGACGACGTCCGTCCACGGCGGCGACCAAGAAAAAGGGACGTTGTGGAAGGGACCAAGCTAGGCACACAAATGACTCTGAATGAAATTGTGACTTTGTTACAACTAGTACAGCAAATAACAGAACCAGAGCCCCACTTGATCATCACAATACATTATACTATATTATTATTACTACTACTACTACTATAATTCCTCTATATTGTTACCATTTTTCTATGCACTTTTTACACTCATTCTTGATCAGACTGACTCTGTAACTTCATAAAAGTTTATCTCTCACAGCAGAAAAAAACTGCATAATAATATTATAATAGGAGGGGATTGCTGTATATTATCCTAGTGGAAGGGACGACAACGCTGTGTGGAAGGCGTCTGGTACTACTGTGGTGATGATGATGACAACCAAAAGATTTTAACTATATAGAGTAATGGCAACAAATCAAAGCATTATTGGAATTAGTACTCACTCTCAGGAGGACTATTATATTACGACGACGACGACGACGACGACTGTTACCTCAACAATAATGCAAATGCTATTGCGAGAGAGAAAGAGATTATCTCAGAGAACGGTGCGCTCTTACAGCAGTGGAGGGTTATCAAGTCTTATAGCTTTACAGCTATGCTAAAAAGTCTCTCGCTAAATAACTAACTACTCTACTGTCACAACAATATAGGATAAATGGTAGTAATCCTAATGGCAACGGCAAAAATTGTTGTAAGGTATATGGTGATGATGATCATCATGATATTATACGCAAGAGAGCAACAATGAATCACTATTGTAATTGTAATACGAACGTGTGTGTTTCTTATAGTGCACTCTCAGCTATACGAAATTGTTGTGCATTCTCGTTCTTATGAAACTTGAAAAATGTTTAAAAAAATATATATAAGATATATAAAAAACTACTAAATAACATGAAATACACTTGCATGGTTGAGTACGATAGTGATAGTGAAGAGAATGTTTGGCTTTGTTGTAGAGGCCTGTGTATTCGTTTGGTATGCATGCATGTGTACATAAAGGAAGGATAACTACTGCAAAAGTTAACTGGCAACTTTATTCGCACAAACTTACTCACATTCTCTCATTCAGACATGCAGACAGTTATAACAGGAATTGTACTTGCTGTGAGCAACAATGATTCAACAATATATTTATGCCAACTGCCAACAATCCCTACAACTTACAACCGTACAAACGACCGTGTGCTGCTGCTGCTGTTATGTGCATATAACTGACAGCAGTATCGATGCAAAGAGGAGAGAGGCGGAGTAGGAGTTTTAAAAGGAACACAGAGGACTCAGGACCAAATACAAAATAGGTTTTTAGAAGGAAAAAAATATAATAAAAAGTTTTAATGCACTTAATCCGCACTGCATACACCAAGCCTGTTACTATAATAATAAAGGTTGTCACAATTCAATGCAATATATCATCATCCAACATGCAACAATGTACCGGGGCAAAAAAAAGTGTTTCTAAGACGACTGCTGTAATAGAAGCAACAAATTTTGAAAGGAGTTTTAATTTAGTGTACCAGGGTAACTATTGAAATTTTCTGCTGCTACACTGTACCACTGTGTACACTGAGGCATTTAGTACTGTAGTGCATTGTAAATAGCTTGGGTTTAATCATAATAGTAATGATAATAGTAATAATGTAGTATTGTGGTGATTGTTGGTCTCTGATGACGACGAGGCGAATTGTTTAACAAAGTGCAGTGCATGATGATTATGACGATGATAATAATAAATGTGCATTGCGTATTAGGCACGGCATATGTTATCCGTATAGGTATATCGACTATAATATGGCAGTGTGTGTGTGTGGAAGAAACAGTTGAAATGAATCGAAAGTGAATTCACTCTCAGTTTTGTGCTCAGTCACTGTGTAAACGCTAATAGGCATCCAAAAGGCATAATAAGGCGAACACAGAGAACTTACCTGTTAACTCCCTCTCTGCGCGCAAAGAGCTTGTGCTTTACCTCCGTCTTTTCAATTTGCCAACTTAAACTTAATGATCTTATTATAACTAAACAATTTTGTAGCAGCAGTGGTGGTAGTAGGAATGCATAGACAGACAGTTGTATATTAAAACACTGCACTTTTAACCAAGTACGACTTTTTCTCAACAAAATGCACCCTGTAACCTATCTTCTCTCCCTGGCAAGCTACCCCTCCCCCTTTCTCGCCAAATAACTCCACACACTAGTCCACACCACGCCACAAGTTGTATACCTGTGTCAGTGTTTATATATTAATACTATGAATAATATGCACCACTGTAGCACATTAGATAGGCAGTTAGTCAGTCACCATAGTAACAAATGATCATGATGATCATCTCAGAATCATCTCATAAATGCTAATCTCTAGTAGTCAATCTCACGTCCACCAGCAAACCAAACAAAAGTACAAAGGAACAAGAGTAATATAGTATCATGTCTACAGGTAAAAAAAATAAAGTAAACGTGCTTGTATTTTTGCACCGCAGCAGCAGCACATATCAACAACGTATCAAGATACCATTTTTATTTTATTTTACTTTGTTCTTACAATGAAGATAAGCCTAGAAATAAATTGTAAGAAAAAAAACGACAGAGAGGGAGATACGATATGGTGATGATGAGGTGTACAATAACAGCAGAGCTTTACTGATGATCGCAGTGTTGTGGTGCATAAAATTGACGTTTTGTGAGCCATGCCCTTTTATTTCTTTCTGTTTGTATATATATTACCAGCAGTAACAACACCATTACAATTCTTGGTGGTGGTGTGCAATAAATTCGTAAACTTTGCAAACCTAACTGTACACATTGTACATGAATTTTTGCCAACTTTGTGTGATCATGTTGGTGGGGCAGCAGCAAGTACCTAGAGAGATGAGGATAAATCCACACAGAGGAACAGTTAAGCAGTTTTTAAATAAAAATTTGCAAAAAAAATCAAATCACTTTGGGTAACTCAATACCACCACCACCCTGTACAGATAAAATGTATTTTTGTCTACCCCCAGCAGTATAGGCTCACCGACGTCATTCAATACGCGGGCTAACCACTGCCTACACAGTATACTCTACATTGACTGTATCTACATATATGTGCGTTGCCGTGTTTAGCTAAAGTTGATAGTTAATGTTCATTCAAATTACGTTTTCCTAGTGTAATATGTCTTATAAAAATAATATTTATTCTGCTTAAAAGAAAAGTTGAAACAAAAAATACAATAAAAATATATCATAGTATTGCACTCAAACTTATGAGAACGTTTAATATTCATATACATAAATAAAAGGAGTTGATGGAAGAAGGGATATGGGTAACAACTCATGTGCGATTGTTATTTTCATATTTATGTTCTATATGCCTACACATATATTAAAGGAGGAGTTGACTCTGCACGAGGGATAACGATACCATCAATGATGCTTGCTAGTACAAATAACAAATAGATATACATAGCTTGACTGTGTTGATTAGTGTAGATTAAAGTTAAATGCACGTAGTGTAGTCGCTACACTAACTTTTTGCACGGGAAGATAAGCAAAATAATTTGTTTCAGTCATCATATCATATTGTGATTTTAAAAAAGGTTAACATGAATGTCTTCATATTTGGTTCACAGCAAGAAGGAAAAAGAAAAAAAGTAAAGTGAAATTTTTTTCTTTGCGAATTTTCCGTTTGCTCCAAAATCATCAAAAGGAAACAACGCTTAAAAATTTTAAACTTTTTTTTCAAGGGTTGCCACTTCCCGATTTGGCG
>JAHZNB010004403.1:0-14053 GCA_027744295.1 Callyntrura guangdongensis
ACACGAGTGACCAAAATTTGATGTTTTGATTAAATATGGAAAAAAATACGTCGTTTTACGATACAACGGGGCATAATGATAACTGCCAGCATTAGTTAATTTCGGAAGGGGGGTGGGGCGGGGGGAAGGTTATGGAGTGGGGAGAGATATTACTTATTGGAATATTTACGTTTGCATAGAGATATTTTTACAGAATCACGCTTTCAAAATGCTTCGAGAAATCGAGTACGTACCACTGCAATCTTTCAAATTCTATTTTAATATTGAACCCAGTCTGAGGAATTAGTATAACTGCCTTAAGAATGATTGGTCTGTGTGTTCATCCGTCATGTTAGAACAGAAAAAAATAAACAAAATTTAATGACCATACGCCCCCGCCTTCCCTTCCTTTAAAACAGCGCTCTTTATCTGTGTTACCCGAAACCTCCACGCGTTTTTCTCCAATCAACCAAATGAAATTGCATTTTTTTCTGGATAAATAATAATTGAGCCCGTAACATGAAACCAACGGAACGAAGGAAATTCGATCTATATTGGGACCTTGCCATTGCGGGATGACGCAAAAACAAAACGCGCCACAAAGGATAATTTCTGTTTATTTTATCGTTCTGCTTGTCAAACATCAAACGGAGCAGACATGTCCCGGGTGAGGATGTCACGTTGTCATAATATTCCCTTTCTCCGAATATCACCACCACAACACAGCGAACAGCACAGGAAATACTACAGTTCTACTACAACTACACTTTTACAATTCAATTGATCCACATCACATGCCAGACGACTACGACGACGACAATGATATTATATACAGAGAGATGAACACTCCGATAACTGGAGTGAACGAATACGTCAACGTCGTCGTTCAATCGAACTCCAGGCTTTTTCCTGGTTGTGCAGCAGAGGATAGCATGGAGGAAACGGGCCGGCTTATATTTTATTTCGCGGTAGCGCACGCAACCTTGCCAACCAAAGGAATGTCGTTCTCTCAACTCAACTCTCTCTCTTCTCCTCCTGATAATAACAACAACATAGAAACTCGAAACTCATGAAATACAAATGATATAACTGTGCAGACAACCAGAGAGAGAGAGAAGCGAGGAGGGCATCACACAATCATTAACCTTTTTTCTTTTTCGCCGAACCAGCCATTCAGCCATTCCACGAGAATAAAAAAAACGAAACAACCCGGCGTTACAACAGCGAAAGGAAATGTGAGTGGTGGAGGAACACCGGCCGATTATTACAGACCTGTCGTTATTATTATCATCATTATTATTATTTTCTTGTGTGGTTGAATGCAGGTAAATAAATGGCCTTTTCCGGGAGAGGGATATAAATGGAGAAAAAAATCAGGATCTGTAATTCGAGTAGAGTTGCATGTCATCCGGCATTAGAGAGGGAGCGGACAACAAAGCCATACAGCACAAAAGGAAAGAAGCTACGATTATTGGGAGGAGAAAGCGATAAAAATGATAATAGAGTGGACAATTAGACGGATAATAATAGAACCATGAAATCCAATCCGTAAAAGGTATAATAAAAAACGGTAAATCATTGCTGGGGGAGGAGGTGGAGGAAATAAAGGGTAAGTGGGAGGCATGCAATGCAGATTTGCAAAATAAGCGAGGATGGTTGAAAAGAGGAAAGTAGGACGGGACGGCTGGTTATTGTGGTACAACTTATTTACCTACCGTCTCCACTTTGATCCTCCGCAAGAAAGCCTTCCTGTCGAAGGGACTGGATAACTGAAGGTAGCAGCTCCAGCAGGTCGGCGGTGCTTAGCATGCCGTTGTTGTTCAGGTTGTTGTTGTTGTTGGTCATATTCCCAGATCCTGCAGGGGCGAGCGCGTTTTCACTCAGCAAAGTGGCACTGATTTCCCCTTCTCCCTCCTCCCCACCAGACGCGATGCCTTGACGCTGTTTAAATTGCATTTCCAAGTGCCGCTTTAATCTCTCCTTTTCCGCGCTGATGCGCTCCTGTTGCTCCTGCAACCGTTTCAACTCCCGTTCCTCCTCTTTCCGCTTTTCGAGAAAGCGATTCTGCTGCGCTTTCAATGCTCCGATTTCCTCTTCTTCCATGGTTTCCAGAAGCGCCTGGAAGACAGAAACCCACGTGTATGAGCCCAGGTTCACAAGCGTCAGTCATCGTCACCCACCGAAAATAAACGACAAAAACAAGCAAAATAAACACCGATAAATAAACAAACATTTCTATAATTTCGTCTGATGACGACGATGACGATACGAAGAAAATTGCAATTTTCTTCGTCACCCCGCCTCTTTCATCATCCTCCACCTATCAGGTAATCATCATCATCATCACTTTTGTCATCATTTTAACAGCCTGCGTAGCCGTTATTTAATCCACTTTTTTTACATTCTCCTCTTCTTCCAAGGTCAGGACGGTCTGTCCCTGCCGTCACGGGACACTCGTCATATCAAACCCCCTTATTTTTTGTCTCTAGTCACCCCATTCCTATTCCGCCTAAATGCTGGCTCTGCACAATGAACGGTGCCCCAGAAGTAAAAGTAAATATTTTTCCCACTCGAATTGCTTATTATTTTCTTCTTTTGTGTGCTATTTTTCTCCAGAAAGCAGCAACAACCAGAAAAAACATCAGCCAAACAACCACTCTCTTTCTCTCTCTCTCTCTTTTGCTCGCTCTCGAAATACTTGACATTATGCTGACTTGCTCACTTTTGATTGCCAAATTGCTACCTGCCCACCATTATTACTAATCGTAACAGAAAAAAAGCAGCTCCAACAACAGCAACAACAGCTCCGACTCCGAGTGCGAGAGACAGAACAAGTATATAAACTTGTATCTAATTTCGCACATTCATTTTTTCTCCCTGTTGTTGTTCTTGCTCTTGTACACATGTACATTCCCCGGCAGAGAGGAGGGGAAACGAGGGGGAGGAACGGTGAAAAAAAGAAAACGATTTTCCCCTTCTCCTTTTGCCAATTTACTAATCGTAAATGTAGACACACAACTTATTTGAGCAACACACACACATATTCTCATTTTCTGGGTTGGCTAAACAACTGTACAACGACAGACGTAACCGCCACACTACACCATCAACCTCCTCATCAGCAGAGCAGCGTCATCGTCACCGATGTTTTTATTACGGTGAAAAAAAGAAACAACGGTTGTGCAGAGCAAGAGAGAGAGAGAAAAGTATAAATAGGCAGCAAGGTTTGCTGATGGAGTTGGTAGTGGAGCATAATGTGTGGGGTTGATAGGGCACCGACTTATTATTATTCGTAGTATTATTCGTATTATTAATATATAATCGATCAATGCTTTATGTGAAGTGGTCTAAACGTAATAATAATGTTGTCAGGATGACGATGATGGTGGTATGAGGATGTGGGCTGATGGAAGAAACGGAATGTTCACGTCGTATACCTATCTAACGGGGAGTTACAATGTTTTTGGGAATGGTTTTTTTCTAAGAAAATAATTTTGTGACGAGGAAGAAAGTTAGATGCAGAGGGGATGTGGTGGGAGATGGGTAGGAGGTGGAGATTTTTTTAGAAGCTACTGACCTGCTCGAGAATTTTCCCCACCACGGCTTCGACCACCGGCTGGACCCGCTCATCAAAGGTGATTAGTTCACCGGGAAGTACTTGCGTGCTGGCATCGACGCCCGTCACAACTGGAAGCCCTTTGGCCGCTTCGCGGCCCCCGGCCGTGGAGGTATTTACAAGAGGAGAGGAGAGGAGCTCGTCGTCTTCAATGGGATCAGTCTGTACAATGGCGTCCACCTCGGGGCCCCGTATCACGTCTCTGCTCAGGTCTTCCAGGTATTCTTCCGTTTGAACGTGCACTTGATGCCGGCCTTCGGGAGGGGGAAAGGTGCGCGATCTGGAGGTCACTTTTGTCGTCATTCTGTAGCGATTACTGCGAATTGTGGTGGTAGAGCCGCCGCCACCAACTCCTCCCATAGGGGTGAGCGTGCTGGTGCTGTTGTTAAAGGTATTTTGAGAACCTTGGAGAAACGCGCGTCTTCTCCGGTACCGGTCCTGCTGGTCTCGGCTGCTGCTAAGGTCGGTGCTGTCAGGTTGCTTCAGGCTGGAGGTGAGGGTTGTCGTCGTTCCCCGGTAAATGTGAGGGTCCCACATGACGTTAAAGTAGTCATGTGCTCCTCTGGGTCTAAAAAAAATAAACAGAAACAATAGAGAAACTCGTGACATTGTTCCCTCGATCACCCTCCACAGCAAAGTAACAAATACACTAGCTAAAACAATCAATGGAGGAAAGGTCAGGTCAAGTTTACTGGCAATTTTGGCTACTATTCTCCTTGAGTGGACCTCCGCCGTACAGGGAACATTGATGCTTGGTAATCAACCCCACCGGTTTTGGCCTACTCGAGAAAGTGAACAGACTTTTCTCCACCATCAAGTCAAACTTTGAAGGGAGGAAACGACCTCTCGTGACTGTCGTCACGAAAGGAGGTCGTGATTCCACCGTGGTTGCCGTTGTGGATGACGCAGTTGTGGACGTTCCGTGATTATTATTGTTGGGAGACACAAAGCCTCCACCACTGCTACTACTACCCCCTCCACCACCTCCTCCTCCTCCAAACATGGAATTTCTGGTGGCAAATGACCGATAATGATGACGATGACTTCTACTATTTGTGCCACCAAATAAACTACTCACTGGATTACCACTGGGATTGTGACCGTTACCGTTGATGTGATTGTTACTAGCACCGTTACTATTTAAATTACCACCGCTACCCGCACCACCACCACCACTGTAATTACTACTTCCGAACAGTCTGCTGCTTCCCAATGTCCCTCCCCCGGATCCTCCTCCTGCAGATCCGTATGGATGCAACAAAGAATGTGAGCCCAGTCCGTTTTGGACGTTGGGTCTGTTCATAAATTTACTCGCACGTTTCTTGTACGTTGTATGAATTCTGACAGAGTTTGTTCCTCCAGGAGGAGTACTACTACCCCCTTCCCGAGCTTCACCTCCACCGTTCACCACCACCTCCTCTTTACTAATACTGACACTATTATTGCTGTTTCTACTACTGATCCCTCTGTCCTCTCCCTCAGGACTGGGGTCATCATCTCCTTTTTTACCCACTTCCTCCTCAACAAAATCCACACTTTCACTCGGCTCGCCTCCATCTCCTCTGCCGTCCTTCCCGTCTTCCTCCTCCTCCTCTTCCTCTGTATTGTTGTCTTGCTGGTGGTATTCCTCCTCCTCACAACCGTTTACTGCCAACGGCATACTACCACCAAGATCGCCGCTGCAGCCGCTGTCTTGTTGCTCGAGCATCGCTCCAACCAAGACTGACTCGAAGGAAGGCAGTGTTCAGAAAAAAATAGAGAAACCACTAGCACGATGCATGCCCCCATACACACTGACACACACGACGACATGCACACCGGAGCCCCAACTCAATCGTCCAAATAACGGCAAGAGTAACAGCAGTAATAGCAATAATAGCAATAGAGAAGGTGGAATGGAACGAGCAGAGCAGTGGAGCTACTTGGAAGGCTAAATCGGAAAATTGTAGACACAATTTGAGAGAGAGAGTGATTGTGATGATGATATACCTACTTTTCCTTCTGCTTTTCACCTTCACATTCTCCCTTCAAAAAAATTCCTTCACCGTCACCATCAACATCGTCAACGAACTAAGTTGTCGTTGTAGTCGTCCATCAAAAACAAAACTACATAATACGCCGTTCTTTAACGGTATGTATGCAGCCGCAGGAGAGAGGCAGGTAGGTAGGCATACATGCCCTATCGATCACTAGCCAGCAATATTGCCCACCTACTTATAATACTGTTACTCTGAGAGAGAGAGAGAGAGAGAGAGAACTCCTCCATCATCGTCATTGCCATAATACACCAAACCACACAACCATGTCCAGTCAGTATTGTCCAGAGTGTCCGTCGTCGTCGTCGTCATTCTGAAAGCCAATGCTAACATCAAATTTCAACATGGTCATCATCAGTAGAAAAAGGAGAATATTCGGGTGTCCCATTCTACTAGATACAATTCCCGATTGCGGGACGACGACGATGATGATGATGATGAGGAGCAGGACTGTTGGCTGTGACGAGAAAGGGAGTGATGATGATGCTGATGACGATTATGATTGAAATGTTGTTTTCCTTGGAATGGCTGGTGTGTTGAGCAGCGAGTGAAAAATATAAATACGTGATGATGAACGAATAAGCCGAGTTGTTGAAAGGAAATGGAGAAATGTGTGGGTTTGTGAACGTGGCAATGACCACATTAGTAGTAATAATTTCAGGAGAAGGAAATTTCGTTTAAAGGGGAGAGGTGTGAGAATGAGGATGATGGGGGAATAAATATGAGGCTGTGGTGGTATAACGGTCAAGTCCAAATTTTCCTGGTGAGAGGATGAAGCATGGAGGAGAGGATAGAAGAGAGTGAGCAACCGCTATATAGCCGGTGAAGAGGTGGTCAGTCAACCTGGCATGGAGAAAAGTTGTGGTGGAGTAGCTGATGTTTATGGTGGTTTGTCGGTGTAGTTGGTATATTGAGTGCCGTTGTTGGCTAGGAATCTATTAGCAGGCCTCGGGAAGATTCAAGAGGGGAAAAAAGACAAAAGCAAAGCAAATGGTACAGAAGAATGGGAGGATTTGTTGGGGAATTGAGATAAGTAGTAAGGCAAGTAGACAGAATGCAACCAGAAGGAAAAGCAAAACGGCATAGGTTTGAGATGACGACGAAATTATCATTTTTTTTGAGGCAGGTCGACGACTGGGAATATTTTTGCGCAGAGAATGGATCACCGGAAAATTGATATGCAAATGATTGAGTGTTTATAATAAATAATAACGATAATCCTAACTTATTCGAATAATAATCACAGAAGGAAAAGAAACAAATTTGTACCTCGTGAGTCGTGACCCTCATAACAAATTAGGCATCTCTCAACTGTAACCTGTGCATCTCCTCTTGGATGCCTATGAATGGCCCCATAGATTTGCAACTGCAAAAGGGCTACTATATAGTGTCATATACACAATTTGTACAATCGCACACACGATTACGATTTTCTACAATTTGCACAAGAATACCTTCAAAAGTTGGATACCACACAGCTATTTTATAGAACGGGAGTACGTTACAATTTTACTGTCGATAGAATATTAATACTCGAGTGTGCAACCTTTTTGGGAGGTTGAAACAGCAGTACCGCTTTATCTGCATAAAATGGAAAAACGTATTGTATTTGTGTACACTGATCTGTCCACAAAATGATGTGGGCACGGTAAGAACCAAAAGCAAATTCTAGATAAGAATTGTAGTGTCGGGCCGTTACAAGATGACCGTTAGAGTTAACGAGACCTTTAATACCGTAACTATATGTCCTTTTTATTTTGAATGTGTTTTGTTCTTACCCAAATAATTTAATAAACGAAGACATGCAAAAAATGAGTGAACATGCGGGCTCTTCCAAAATGGCCAAACAAGTTGACCAAGAGTATTTTTTATCTATTCGACAGTAACTCAGGCACTCGTACTTACGTTGCTGTGATTCGTACTTTTAGTTGTGACTATGACCCATTTGCTGTGAGACCCTGGTAATCTAACAATTTGTTAATCTACCCAATTTTAAATGACGGTATATTTTCCTTCAATCTCCGGCCCACCTATTATCACCGGAAACGTCTCATTTTCTTAAGTGTTCAACAATTGCAAGCTTTCTAAATTCCGGTTTACCTCATCGAGCGAGATTTAGAATTGGCCATGGCAGCTATATATAATTTATACTAATAAAAAGGCAGGCAAAATGTCTGTTTGCATTAGCGACTGATCACAGTCATTAGTGAAATGTGATCTACCCAGTAATCATTAGTGAAGTAGGTCGTAACTGTTGTAACCCAGCTCCCGAATTTATTTTATGGCAACATCACAAACAAAAATTATAAGGTAGCATTTTTCCACCTACCTTCCGGTTTTTCTGGTCAAGCTAGACCGACCGAGCGGTAGACCTGCCCCATATCTACCCTGAATGCAGGAGAAAACGCTGGTTTTTGATAAATGAACCGGAGCCACGCTCAAATTACCCAATAATTTAGGACAATGACATTTCCCTACCATTTCATTTTAACGTGCACACAGGAACACAGTTAAAAATTGGAAAACTCCTCCTTTCCTTTACTACAATTTGGTCGATACGTTTGCGGGACTATGTGGTCACTACTATGACAACCACTACAACAATTACATTAGAATAAAAAGAGCTTGCAACTTGGGATGATTTTTCCATTTTTCTCTCGAAAGAACAAATTAACTTGAAACCGGAGCAAAATATCCAATGTCTCAATGTCCTCCTGTCAAGATTACGATTAGAAAAATTGCTCACCATAGATTACCCCAGATTTTTTTCCTTTTGTTTTCTTCTACAGTTTTGCATTAATCACCCCACCATCAACAGAACCTGGTCCAGTGTTCCAGTCATTATGCCATGACTGGAACACTTCCGGCAAAATGCAAAGATAAAAAAAGCAATTATCCTCTGACGCAAATGACAAATGAAGTCGAAACAACAACAAGGACAACAAATACAAATACACAATTTAGCATTCTACGGCTCTGCAGTTTGCAAAAAAAAAAATTGCCAGGAACGACGATGATGATGATGATGACTGGTTTTGTGTGTGCTAGACCATGAGCTAAATGCTCTTTCATTATAAATGTCCCTGAAATTTCCAGCAGCCGCAGCAGTGCCACGAGCCCACTCGCAAGTAAGCACCGCCTTATAGCGTGGCAGGCATGGCAAAGCGACCAAAACAACGCGACATTTTTTTTCTCTCTGCTCTTTGTATAATGAATGCGAGCTTAATGCGAAATTTGCGTTTGCCGTTCCCGTCCACACGGAAAAGGGGCTGGGAGCTTGGATCACAGAAAAAAGTGTATCACGTTTTGGTGAACTGCGTTAATAGCAGACTCGGGTCGTTAAAAATTCTAATCGACAATATCAACTGTACAACATGTTTCCGTTCGGGGAATTAGTCAGCCTCCGCCCGGGGGTAATTATAAGAGAGCGCCACTACCGGGAAATGTGAACGACCGGCGATGACCTTTCGTCAAGTTGGGTAATAAAGATGGAGAATTAAGTGGAGGAGAAAAAAATATTGATGATGTCTTTTCTTGGAGTTGCCTACCTTGAAACGTTATTCCGATATCCGGTTTTGGGGCGCACGTTGTGCACCACTTGCGGTAAGCTGGCAAAGACGTAGTAGGCCGACATGGATCGCTCCAGCTGGGGTCGAGCTCCTTTCCCGCCTTCGCCTTTAACTCCGGTAGGATTACCACTGGTCGCTTTACTGTTTCCCGTGGCTATGGTGTGCGCTCTGGAGAAGGAAGCTCCCTCCAAGGGATCCCCTTTCCCGGGATAACCTTTTCGACCATTGGAAACCTTATCATCTCGGCTGTTATTACTGCCGTTATCACCTACAGATTTTGTACGTTGCACCAAATCGGAGGTGCCGTTTGCCGTGGAAACTTTGTGGTTGCAGACTTTTTCCGTTTCCACCATTCTGGCTCCTTGGGCGCCCGCGCCGGGGGATTTTCAAGAGTTTCACAGTCACCACCACAACCACCACCTCTGACAAACACCTCACCTGCTACAATAAATTACTCTCCTCTTTTTTTAATTACACTCACACACAACCACACTGATAAACTCAATTTTCCTCAATAATCCTCTTCCAGAAAAAGCCGTTTGTCGTTACTCCTCGCAGAAACTTTTCCTTAATAACCCCCACCGTGTCAAATTTTTTCACTCTACATTCATAAAACTAACCGCTCTTTTAATTCCTCTTGCCGAAAAAAATACACACATATTCTCACCGCCTGAATCCGCTTCTGAGCCAACAGCTCACTTCCATTCACTTGCTCACAATTTTTGCAAATAAGGCTTTTCGCCAGTACCGGGCCTCCACACACGCAGCCCTCTGCTCTTTTCCTCATGGTCACCTTTCATCATCATAACCATCTTCATCGCCACCAAAAAAACTTAATGGTTTTTAACCCAGTAATTCACACGTCATGCTGTAGCCAGCCTCAGCGAGTGAAAGTCCAATCCTGGTCGGCATCACAATCATCATCATCCGCTTTCTCTCGAATCTCTGCTGTGAAAACAATGTATGCTCACCATACACCCAGCCACAGCGACCACGACGACGACATGCGCTTTTCCAAAACCATATCCCGGACGACCACCACCACTCACCCAGCCTGGTATGCATATAGCCTCCCTATCCACCAGTAACCATGTACCACATTCCAAAGCAATCTTAATTTCGTCGTAACCCTCCTTGACAAAGCATTTACCAACGGCCACCTTATATTTATCGTAGTTATTCATTACTGGTGTAAGAATATACACCACGGTTGCTAAATTCTCCAAGGCGCGGGTATTACTCGTCACTATATACTCACACATTCACTCCATTTACTCCCAAGATTTTTGGTCACCCTCTGTGTTCACCGTCACAACAGTAGTGGAATATATGTATGTATGTTGCTTATTTGTTTTTATGCAAATTGCTTGTTCATTTATTTTGTAGAAAGATATTTAGAGAGAGAGAGAGGGAGAGGCGGTGTTTGTTATGAACGGTTGGTCGTTATTGCTCCGTTTTCGCGTTCAAGGTATACCGTGCTGATCTGATGGGATGATGATGAACAAGACGTGAGCAGGTTTTGTTTTGATGTTTTTTTACCGTTGGGATAAGGGGAATGTATAAAATAAAACAAGAATAACAACGCGACACAATGGCAATGGCCCACAGGACCAGCCTACCACCACCACCATCGCTAATCGCAAAGAAGACGAAAGAACAACCAATGCAACAACAACAACAACAACGACGTTCGGGAAGTAATCAAGTCAAGGCATTTTGGAGTTTGCCGGAATTTCTACCAAGTGGAGGTAAATTAACCAGGAGGAAATTAGGTATGCACTTTTGCATATTTTCCCGACTATACACTATAACTGTGTAATAGTATAAACTGATGTAAGCAACAATAATAACAGTATTTAACGGTGTGTAGCGGTAAATTAAACATTATATTTTTTGTACTTTATTTTGTCTCTTCTCAGGAATAGCACACAGGAACGTCCTAAAAGCTCGACAACTACTGTGTGGGTGGGTGATGGGGTACTGCTGGTGGAATAAAAAAAAATTTTTTTGGGAGGCATCTGAATTAATAAACGCATGAAAGCATTGCGATGATTTTTTTTCTTTTGTCGCTTGTGTGGTCAATAACGGCGGCAGAAGCAGCATATAGATGTTGGAGGGTAATGAAAATAACTTTCTCTCTCTCTCTCTCTCTCTTGCCATTTCTAAATGCTGTCCAACTGCAGTAGTAGGCACTAGGCACTGCCAAGAGGATATTAATAACCGGAGACAAAAAAAAATTCAAGCGTGCTTGTAAAAGCGGTACTCCCTCCGTCTCCACTCTCCACCATGGTGTTGGTGGGGTGTCATCGTCCGTGGTCCGCACGAGTTACACACATGATAGCCTGTATGGATGGGATGTTGTGTCGATCAAACGATTAAATCCGGACACTTTTTCACTGAGCTACGAAGAAAATAGAAGAAGTCTCCGAACTTGGGTTAAAAACAGCTTTTGTTTCTTGCAAGGTTGAAGCTCCTTGTTGGCAGCTTGTAACGCAGAATAATATCATGGAGAGATTCTCAAAGATAATGGTCCATTATATCAAATCTTGATTGATGGAGGTTTTATATAACTCCAAAATAATTAAAACATAGCAAGAACAGTCCATAACAGAGTGCCGGCTAATAACACTAGTCCAAATTTTGTCATAAATATAAATTCATGATGATGACCTTTATCTAAGAAAATTATTTATTTTCTTTGCATACAGTAAAGCCGTAACTGTGTCTGCACTCACCAAACTGCTAAACAATAGGCCGTGATACCAGCAAATACGAAGAAAAACAAGACGACCATTTTTACCCCCTTTACAATTTTAGAAAGCAATGTTCAACATTTAATATTTACAAAGGCCTCCCATAAATTTCTGTTTTTTTCTTCCGTCTGAACGTTCCATCCCTGGTCACCGAAAAGGTTAACAGGAGGTCGGCGCTGTATTTTTGTCGATAAAACGATTTTTGGGGCGCCGTGAGATAGCGTGATAGCTAGTCATTTAGCCATTTCATTCAACATTTTTAAGTGCCATGGGAGGCTAATGGGAAATAAGACACCATTTTGGAGGGTAACAAAAACTACTTTTCTCCGGGAAATTTATTTACACAGCCAGCAAAAGAGACAGAGAGAGAGAGAGAGAGCTCTTCGCATTGTATTTTTTGGACTTGGGCCATATTTTTGCTTCGTAAAGATTTTTCTTTTTCTCCCTTTGTTTTCGTCCACAGCTCAACCAGGGCTAATAACGGCCTGCCTCTCAGGATGTATGAAAGGAAATCGAAAGAGGCAGCCGACAAGCGAGCAAGGTGAACAGTCTCAAGGTAAACGAGCTATTAAGGATTCTAGATCGTTTTTTTTTGTACTCAACCAGGGCTAATAACGGCCTGCCTCTCAGGATGTATGAAAGGAAATCGAAGGAGGCAGCCGACAAGCGAGCAAGGTGAACAGTCTCAAGGTAAACGAGCTATTAAGGATTCTAGATCGTTTTTTTTGTTGCATCCTGCATAATAGTGTCGCTATTTATTAATAAGATTCTTACGACAGCTCGGGTTGCAGACATAAATACTCCGGTGTTTTAAACGAGAATGGGTAATGAGAAGGATTTTTTTTTCGGTGCCCGTTTTTTCGCCACACATACCATGTCAAATATTTAGTGCAACACTTTACCTCTCCAATAATGTATTATGCACGACAACACTTTTTTTATACCTTTTTTTGGGTTTCGTCATCGACGTCGGCTGGATAGAAGTGGAGCCTGTTGCGCGTATTGTCGTTTAAGAAAAATGGTATTTGTAGTTATTAGCCAAAATATTTTTTATGATGTTGCCAACTTTAATTGGCGCCATACAAAAAAAGACAAACTAATTTTATTATTAGATTTACGGTGTCAATAATAAGTGGGAAGACGGGGATAAAATAATTGGGCTTAAAAATTTATTGCGACTGCAATTGGTCGATAAAATGGATAAGAGAAAAATCCCTGGACAGTAGGATACCGGAAAGGAATGGTGGCCTCGGGGGATAAAGATAAAAGGTGAGAATTAATTTGTGTAGGGATTTGGAGGAAGAGCTCCCGTTTTCTGGTGGTCACGGTTGTTTAAAAAATAAACAAATTATTTTTAGATGGATTTGGGGTGTGTGGTTGCCTTTTTAACCGTCAACGTCAAGGTTATTCACTTTTTGGAGGAGCGGAGAGTGTTGTGGTTACCTTGTGTCAAATTATGGATAGAGAGATGCTGATGGTGATCGCTTTTGATGGAGATTGATAATGGAAGTGAGGAAAGCTGTGGGGGCTAACGAGGTTATTGCATGATTTACTGGAGGGTAATAAATACGAGCAGGTGCAGAGAATTATTATTATTATTATTATTTTGAGGGATTATGTGACAAAGTAGCAAGCAGCTCGTCGATATACTGTATGCTTGTTTCGTTTTAACACAGCCAGTTTTGGAAGGATTGTACATGATACGATGCTGTGGTATTAAGAAGGCAGCAGTCCACGAGGGAAACCGAGAGGGAGGGAGAGAATATGGTTGACAACGACATTTTTGGATAGGAACAATAAGGAAAGCATGAGTGAAGGGGGAAAATGTGGAAACGAGGACATTTTGGTGATACTTGCATGGGGACAGGGTAAGAAAAGAGGAGTCAATTAATGAAGCTGTGACGCCATTGAAATTTATGGGACTTTGGAAAGGGTAAAACATCATTTGGAGAAACCACAATGAGGCGCGGCGAGAGGTAACAAAACCAATAAAATACCTTTTAGCAAAAAACAAAATGGAAATTTATAGGGATTTAATGAAAGTAAATAAGATGATGAAGATTCTTATTTTTGTTAAGATTTTTGGACAATTATAGTGAC
>JAHZNB010004404.1:0-11418 GCA_027744295.1 Callyntrura guangdongensis
TGATAGTGTTGACTGCTGGCAAGGTGTTAATTCAGTAGACTGCATGCCTGACCGCGTTGCTGAGGAGCTGATAACTTAAGTCGAATTTGCAGGTGCGTTGGTTGCTGGTTGAAATAGAATCGGTCGTTTGGCGCGAACGACAACTGGCTGCACGAGAACGGAAGGAGCATTATCTTTTGATGAAAACTCTTGGTTTTGAGAAGGCGCATCCGCTGAAATTATTGGAGATATCACAGATACTGAAACTTTATGAAAAGGTTTTTTACTTTAATTCACTCTTTTCTAAAACAAACGAACTAAAACACGCACACATACAGAACGGAAATATATGTTTTATTACCTGGAGTACATTTTGAGGAACGTGTGATTTTGAATTCAAAGTACACATCTTTAATTTCGGGATCAGAACAGGAGGTAACATCTCCAACGCCAGTCCAGAAGCACCTCTTCGAATTGACACAACTGACACAACTTGTAATATTGTCGCAGTGAAAACCGTATGTGGTCATTACGACGACAGCTACTACAAGGAAGCACAGAACCATTTTTGCTTTTTTATGTATGAAATTTGTGAATATTAAAGTATAACAGTTAGAGTCATAAGAGAGCTAATTTTTTAAGAGTGTGAACTGGAGAATGTTTGGTGACAAACTGAAAAAATTATGGCTGGAAATATTCATGGTGGAAGAAATTCATGACACATGAAATTATGAACTTTGGACGAAAACATTTAGGATGTGAAAAGTGCTTGAATGCAGTAAATCGGTCACCATCGAATAATTGGTCATGACTCATGACAATGTGGAGGGAGATAAGACAGAGGTACAAGAGATTTTGTTAGAGTCATTATTTTGTTCTTGTAGAAAATAATATTTTGTGCGTGGAGAGAAATTTTTTTCTCAGTAACAGAAATTTTTTATTCCATTTGTAGGGAGAGAGAAATATTATCTTGTGCGTGGAGAGAAAAATATTTTGTACGTTGAGTAAAATAATAATATTTTGTGCGTGGAGAGAAATATTCTTTCGTAATAGCAGAGAAATAATAGTTTGTCCCATTGCTCTTCATTAAAAATTTACTTTATCATTTGTTTCTCGACAGTAGTCAAGAAATAAAACTAAGATAAAGCAAGTACAAATTAGGGATTAGCAGACCAACTACACTCATTTTTATTTTTCAAGCACATATTTTTATTTCTCGCTAGATAAAGTAATAGGTTCAGCATTATTTTCGTCTTGATTATTACTAAAGCAACTCAATACAGACACACTCATGCAAGTACACATGTTTAAATTTAATAAGAAAACTTAAAGATGGTAAGGGAGAGCAGATACTGCTAGGTAAATAGTTGTAGACACTAAGGCTAGCCGCTGTGCAAATTGTATGTAGTGTAATATGCATACATTATAGTTGTTGAGAGTTAAAAAAGGCAGAATGAACTTACAAAAATGGATTTGAGAGAGTTGAAAAATAAAAAAAGTACGCAAGGCGCTATATACATGACACCATTGTAAAGTATGCTATAGCTCAATCTTCTTTTTTGTAGGTCCGACATATAGTGCGTGTCATTACATGTAGTTTAGGAAACGACTCACACGAAGTTAAGCAATTTATTTAGAAACAAGAGTATTTGCACATTGTATTTCACACATGTATAAACAGAAATCGTAAGCTCCAGAGAACGAGTATAAGTTTGTACGCCTTGTGTGATTCTCCTCGAGGAATACATATTAATTTTTTTATTGTTTGAAGAATAAAATGTTAAATTTAAGTCAGTCACAAGTTGCTTGATTCGAACAAAGAAACCTAACAGTCTACCTACTTGATTCAGTACGACGTCGAGACGTAAGCCAACACGTAGTCTACTCAGTTTGTAAATTAGAATATGGGAAGAGCTTAGATAAATAGTGAATAAACATATACGTTAGAGCGCTTATTCATTGCTGTTGTGTTGCTAGTAAACACAACTGAGTCATCATTAATTTTACCAACTAGTAATATAGCAAATTTATACATTTTCAAACATGTGTTTCGATGCTCACACTGCTAAAATCGGTAACTGGCCCATAGCGCACAAAATCAACTGCGCACATGCGTAAACTCCGCACAGGCAATTTTCCGCATGGTATATAATGCGCACTGGAAATTTTACGCACGGTATATACTTCGCACTAGCCTTTTTTCGCACGGTATATTCTTCGCACAAGCCATTCTGCGCCCAGACCTTTTCATTTGGTGTCTACTCCCCTTTCCATTCCAGTTCGTTTTTTCTCATGTATTGCCTTATGACTGCATAAAGTGAAATAAAAGTTTGCGCCGTACTACGAACAGTGAAGTATATTACTAGTGTTTTAATCGTACAATATCGGTTGTCATACCATGTCCGTATAATATTGTAATAACTACATTATTTGATAGCGCTACGTTAGCAATAATACTTTTTACTACAGTCATGTACTTCCACTTCTCATGCTCAGGAAAACGTGACAAGAAAATGAACTGAAATTGAAAGGGGAGTAGACACGAAAAGGTCTGGGCGCAGAATGGCTTGTGCAAAGAATATACCGTGTGAAAAAAGTTTCGTGCGAAGTATATACTGTGCGTAAAATGTAAAGTGCGCATTATATACCGTGCGGAAAATGCTTGTGCGGAGTTTACACATGTGCGCAGTTGATTTTGTGCGCTATGGGCCTAGACCCGCTAAAATCACCTACACACACTCGTGTCAGCACCCTTCAATACACCCCTATAAAATACATATCATATTTCACTGCAAATAGCAAATACGTAGGTAATGTCTACTTAACTACATACGACTTCTTGACAACGTACTAAACGATTTTGAAAGCATGGGTTAAAGAATATTTATGTGCAGTATTAGAAAGTAGCGATAAGCGTTGTCGTCAAAATGTGTACACACATTTGTAATCTAAATTCCTACTTCCCTCGTGTGAAGCACAACACATTTTGCTTCTGCAGGTCTTAACATTTAATGCATATAGGCATACATTAACATCATTTATAAACCGGCGTATAGAAATTATTAAGAACATGAAAGTCTGTAATATGAAGCATTTGAAGCACGATCAAGCCTACTATATGACTAAAAAGGAATCTAATTCAAGCACAATATTGAGCATGTACAATTTTATTTGAAAATGCTAACAAGCTTGAGATATTTGGTTTAGGGTGAAGAAGAGCAACAGCAGTTCCAAACGTTACTACAATTCAAACAGTATACAGTAGTAGAACATCACGCGATGATAATGATACGGAAAACGAGAATTGAAGAGCTTGTCTGTACGTTAATCCAAAATAAGGGATCGTTTAAGTGCCCGGGCCTGGTAAACCGCGACTACGCGGGCACAGTGAAACCTTAAAGAATTACGCACAGGAAACTTTCTTTTTCTCGATTGTACGGGTAGTATCACTCTTGGTTATCGGATTTAGGGAGTCGTCCTTCCTTCCTTCTTGTGGAATCGGATGGATGCGAATAGACCACTGCGTGCGCTCAGTGTCTATCGCTGATAGTTTATGAAATATGCGCAAAAATAAAGAGAGAGAGCAAACTCGAAAGGTTTGGTTAAAAAGAACTCTAAAACAGAAGTCTTCTTATTTTTCATATTTTTCTCATATATATAACTTTACAATTACATTAGGTAAATGGGCGCAACACTACGTATTGAAAGAGAGTAGTTTTGCGTCACTTTGTAAGTTTACAGGAAACAATAGTGTAAAAAATAAAAAATGTGAATTTAATGGAAATTGTAGAAATTTCTCTTTTATGGGCACAATAATAACGGTAAGTATTAATATGTGTCAGTAAACACGGATGCGTATACATATTACTATTAACCTAGTATGAAATGCTATAAGTAAGGAAAACCACAGAGGTCGAATACTTAAGCGTGAAGGAAAAACAAAAGTAGAAATTGGAACTTACATTCATTAAGTTGTGCATAGTATGTGTATTTGGTTCTCACACATGTGTGTGCGGTCACCCTTGATAATAGTGGTTTCACTCACTATAAACTAGTTCAATTGTGTGAACGTACATAATAGTAAATGAGTAATAAGTAATGTGTACATATAAGTGTATCCTACATTTTTAAAGTGAAAAATGAGTAATTTCACACATGCAGGAAATTATATTTTCATATTATTAATGCATAAAAATAGAAACTAAAAGACGTCAAGGATGACGTCAATTAACGGCTGATAGAACAGGTGAAGAAGTCATCATGTTCTCATCAAGAATGGAGATGAATAGAAATTATATGAAACATTACATAGGATATTTAAGACATTGGGGATTGCTTAACTTTAGTAGTCGAATTGTTACAATGGTAATTATTTTTCGCACTACCCGCCACACAGCAGAAGTAGTAATTTACGACGTTGTGCTTTAAACTTAACCAAAAGAAAAGAGAAATTCTGAGATGTAGATAAAAAACAAAGCAATTAAATGCTTGAAAACCATGATAAATAGGAATTTGTAGCATAAAAATCTATCTGTCAGATACAATAACAGTTTTTTACTTTTACTTACTTTTACTAACAAAATGTTTCTAAAAGTACAGTTGGGTTGTTGGGACAATGGAGAATCACAGAGATAAAATGAAGTTAGACGGAATGAATGAGCTACGGAAATACATCTTTTGTGTCAAAAGACTACACACTAGGTTAATGGTCTACGCGAGTGTAGGATAGTATTTTTCGTGTCATAGAGAACATCTATATAAAATAAATATATTTCAGCATTTCTTCCTTTTTAACAGAAGTGTTCTTCCTTCCTCTTAAATGTTGTATGATCCAAGCGAAGACAATAGTATGGATTAAGTCAGGAGTGAGCAGCATATATACATCTTAATTAGAATTTTTTTCCCAAGCAGTTCTGTTGCGTAGTTAATAGAAGACGTCCTCTTTTTAGTATTTGTTTTATTGTCCTTCACCAAGAAAATCATTCCTCTCATAAAACAGACTAACAAGCATACCAAAATATGCATTCCCCCAAATTGTCATGCTAAACGCTTGTTAGGAGAATTTTAATATTGAAAAAGTATAATAAATTTTCAAATATACAAGCAAATAACCTCACAAATCGTATCCACATTAAAAAAGTATAAACTAAATATGGTCATTGTTTTGTTACCATTTTCAAATTTCAGCTTCTCATTTTCTCCACAGCATCTCGTCTTCTCAAAGAATTTCCATTGTAAAATAGTCAACAGACCGACCAGTGGATCAAGGTATACAAAATGTGCACATACATTTTATGTTTTGTAAAAGATTCAACGATTTCGATCTCATCTTGATGTTGGTTCGAGAAAAAAACTCATGGTTTTTTGTTGTTGGTGAAGTGTAATATTTTGTAAATAAAATTAATAGAGCAAGCTCTATGATAATATACACAACAACATATTCAGACGGAGAACTCGTTTTTAAATTATGTGAGGGAAAGAACTTCAACCTCTAACCATAATGATTCTTAGCCTAAAGCGGTCTTGCAAGCTACAATTTGTGCATGCATGTATTAATGTATGTATGTAGTAAATAATCACGTACGTGGGTCCTTAAGTATTCATGCATCTATGTACAAGTACCCCCAACTTTTCAAGGGTTCAGCACTTGTTGCATGCTGGAAAATGTACCATTTCAAATACTTTACGTTTGTTTACATCTGCGTAAAGTAGAACTACATACATACATACGGTATTGTACTGTGTATGCTGTGCACAATTTTCATTGCAGTCATTGTTTGGGTTTTCTCAATATTTTATTTAATTTGTATTAGTTTTTCACTCAATGATAAAAAATAATTGTGTTGCATCATGGTTGGATGAAGACCACACACTAATCCAATAGCTGAAGTATGTCGCAAAAGAGAAGCAGAGTTTTTGGAATTGATCGAAAAGTTAGGATTAGCCAAGGAAAAATTAGAAGAGGTCAATTCCAAAGTTTTTGGATTGGAAAAAATGGTGATAGATGACTGGGCCAAGAAACGAAGTAAGAAGCGGATTATTGGCGAGTTAAAAGCTGCCTTAAATAACAAAGACACGCGCATCAAAAAAATTCCCGCGAAGTGTAAAACTGCCAACGAAATAAAAAATACGTTTATGTAAAATTACATAAGTCTGCCAATTTTTATCTAAAGCTGAGCAAATAATTATTTATAGCTTTCTAACAATTTTTGTGTGATATAGTGCACAAATTACTTTTCGATGAATAATTCAATAGTATTGTTGATCGGTATGCAAAATTACATAAGTATACCAATTTTCATCTAAATCTGAGAATAAAGGTAATTATAGTTTTCCAACAATTTTTGTGTTATATAGTGCACGAATTAGTTTTTGAACTAATAATTCAATTGTCTTGTTAATCAGCATATAAAGTCCCATAGGTATGATAGGCTTTATTTAAATCTGAGTATAACACTAATTATAGTTTTTAAACCAATTAGTGTGTTATATAGTTCAATTACATATTATCTGAACAGTTTAATCACAAGAGCATATTAGTTCGCATTAAAAAAATTAATTTTGATTTTTTAAACTGTCAATAAAAAAGCACCTGCGGGTTAGTGAACATTGCCTTTCCAAAATCTTGAACATAAAAAACAACTAGTTCATGAGATACACCACTAGATGACTCTGACAATGAGTGAACTGGTTTTAGTACATTACAAACGACAAGCCTCTTAAAACCTTTCCGATCATATTCAATTTGTATGCAAAGATTTCTGAATATTTGGAATATGGAATATAAATGGAGTTTTACGTCACGAGTAGAGGAGTTCAGTATGGACGTGTGAATTTTTGTGCTGGCTGATATTACTTTACGTGAAAGTTGGTGCTGCTTTGTAGAGGAACGCATAAATGGTAGTACTTTGAATTCGTTTATTTTATGTTACATGTCCAAAGTATTAGGAAATTCTATTTTACTTACATCCTCAAAAACATTTAAAAAAGTCGCGTCTTCCGCATTTTGATATATTATTTGTCGGATATATAGTTTTTTCATCAACATCTCGTAACGCCCCGCTACCGGTTATACTTCTAATTTTGTTTTTTTAGTTGTTACTTTACTTTTACTGTAATGTAAAATAATGTTAAACGTTATTTATAAACAAGTTTTTCCTTCCTAACTTTGTTGTATTGGGACTGTTGCTTTACTTGTGTGCATGTTGCATTTTTTTGCATGTAACCGCTGGCATTAGGCTTTGCAGAATATTTTTTTGCATTTAAGGCAAGTCTTTTCTATTTTCGTTTTATCGTCTTTGCTCAGCTTGGGACAGCGAACGTTGTAGCCATCACTCCTTGCGTCCCGCAAGTGTCTCTGGTTGTTAAAATATGTTGCTGTTATATATGTGCAGTTGGGCTTTGCACATCGGTACCTAAGCAAAATTTAAGAAAATCTAGTTAGGGTTGTGGTTATTAGGATCATAATTACATGTAGGTGCTTTATAGATATGCCCGAATTGCCACAGGTGTCAGTTGGCCTTACGTTCCATGCTTGTGTGAACTATACAGGTAGGTGCTTTGTAGATATGCCCGAATTGCCACAGGTGTCAGTTGGCCTTACGTTCCATGCTTGTGTGAACTAAAATTGAGTTGGTATCTCTTCTGCATCTTTTTAGGTCTTCCCAGCAATACTTCCTTGGTAACTATTTGTTGCCCAGGACTGCCGATTCACGTAAAACCCAAGTTTTCGGGGTCATATGTCATACAGGTGTCTTTCTGGCATTTGGCTAACACAGGTTTTGTGGTTTCGGAACTCATGAACTAAATTTCCGCCGAATTGATTAAAAAATAAATATATTTCTAATGTAAATACTTCTCGTGACTAAGTAAGAAGTGACCCTGAAGGGTCCAAAAATCAATATATGAATACAATATGACCCAACATTTTGTTTAAATTATAGTATGTAAATTCAGAAACCTTGTGTAATAATGATTATTAACATAACGCAACTAACGCAAGAACAGTTATAACTGTTGAGTCAAAGTTATGTGTTCTCGATAGTAAGTTATATGATAATGGTATATGGAACAGCGTCAATTAAGAATGTGCAAGTTGTGAATTCTATTATAAGGGCTCTAGCAAGGTTAGAGCTTCGTGTTAGAAATTGCGACCCAATCGCTAAATTAATGGTGCAGGAATTAAGTTGGCTGTTTCCAGTTGATTTATGTGTATTCAAAAGCCTCTGTATGATGTTAAAAATAATGAATAACCCGGAATCACACTATTTTAGCAATTTTTTTACAACTGTAAAATCCAAGAGGAGAGAATTCGATGTTGAGTGTAGTTTTAAGGCAAGTAGTGAATCAGGTGAAAGGTCCTTTCAGTTTCGATGTGCAAATTTATGGAATAAATTACTTAAAGAGGTAAAGTCGTTAAAAAGTTTTGGGATGTTTAAAAATAATCTAAAGAAGTGGTTACTGAGTTTAATGGTGTAAAGTTAATTGTGACATGTATGTTTTTTTATTTAGACTATGTGAACTTGTAAATGTACATTTTGTTTTGTGAGAGATGTATTATTTTATTGGCAATGAATTAACTACTTGCTGAGTAAGACTTCATTGTCTGTCAAAATTGGATTTGTTAAATGAGAGAAATAAAGAGGAATTATTATTTTAAAAAAAACATTACAATTGGAATACCCCCTGGAAATTATACTTTCCCCAACCTGCTCTTATGACTCTTGCTTTTTAGATGTCCAAACAACTGCCATACTTTAAATGAACAGCAAGGACTTAACCAAGATAGCATGGTATACCTCATTCACTTATCACCCATTCGGGGCGCAAGTACAGCCTTTTTAATCGTTTGTATCAGTAAGTAGGGCGAATTTCTGCACCATTGTACACCAATGAATGGGCATAGGCACGTTTGCTTTCTTTTCTCCATAAGCATCACAAACGAACATACATTGTGTGCTGGCCGGCTAAGGTCACCTCACAATATGGACGTTTTTGTATTCTTATAACTTACAACGTTTTCACAACTTTTTTAATAAATAGAAAATATAGTTATCATTAAGTTGAAGTCAATCTTTATCTTACGTAACCTCGTTAATAAACCGGGATATCAGTTGTATTTCAAAAATCAATTATCAGTGACATATTTGATGTCCATAGTTTCACTCGAACTAACGGCGGTCGTGATAGCGTTGGTGGTACCACCACAATTGTTGAACTCGTCGATTGAGGGAGGATCGACCAAAATTGGGACAAAGTTGCTGCTACTCTCGCTGAAGTCTTCAGTTTTAATCATCATGCCTTCCACTTCCACTTGCACGTCATTCCACTCGCCCCCGGACAACAGTTCCTCACAGTTTTTCTGGTCCACATGCTCAACTCGCAACACTACCGGGTAACTGTGGTTATCATTTCCAGCACGATTTAATTGACTACTCTCACCAGTCGCTCGTCCAGGGTCAATCGTCTCGTTACAGTTTTGTGTTTCAACTTGCAAATCGTTCCCGGCATCTCCTGTCAGCCCACGAAATCCAACTTGTGCTTCTTCATTTTCAAATGCTCTAATCTTTTCTCTCATAATACTCGTGTGGGTATAAGCCAAATGTTTTAAATAGCCTTGTTTATGCCATCGCATTTGTTTACAGAACGGACATTGCTGGGGCACCGCCTTCTTCGTGGCGTTACCATACCCCACGGTCTCCATTTCAAAGATTTTGCGACAAGAATTGGCAAACTGAGACTCAGATCGGTGGACAGGTTTGACAGACAAAAATATCTGATCCGGGTGAAAACTTATCATGTGAAGACATAGCTTATAAGAGTTGGTCAATCTTTTTTTACAATGACTACAAGCCAGCCTAGTACTTCTAATCTTTCCTTGTCCACAGTTCATTTTCATTTCTCCTTCCATCAAAATCGAACCGTCTAAAACTGGAATTTGCTGGTTGGCTCCACCCAACAAAACATCCTCAGATCCGATTTGTGATTCTCCATTTGCAAATCTTTTAATCTTTTCTCCCAAAATGTTCGTGTGAGAATTAACTAAATGCTTCAAATAATTTCGTTTATAACATCGCATTTCTGCACAGTACGCACATTGCCGGGGCGCCGCCTTCTTCTTATTGTAGTTACTATTATAATAGCCCTCAGACTCTCTTTCCAGGATTTCGCGACACGAATCTAAAAATTGAGACCAAGATAGGTGGGTCGGTTTGAAACGCAAAAATATTTGATCCGGATGGTGACTTATCATATGATAATGTAGACATATGCTCCGGTGGAATATTCTTTTACAATGAATACAAGCGAGCCGACCTTTGGATCTTTCTGGAACGTTTTTCGTGCTGTTGACTCTAATCTTCTCTCCGATGATTTTCTGGTGGGAATAAACCAAATGATACAAATATTCTTGTTTATACCGGTGAAACTTTGTACAGTACTCACATTGGCGAGGCGACGTCTTCTTTGGGTCGTGATTGTATCCCACAGTCTCTTTCTGAAAGATTTCGCGACACGAATCTGCAAACTGAGAATTTGTTCGCTGGACAGGTTTGTAACACTTAAATATTTGTTCCGGGTGATGAGTTATCAAATGGAACTGTAGAGGACGAGGAAGGGGATATCTACTTTTACAATGATTACAAACGAACCGACCCTTGAACGTTTTTGTAGAGTGGTTTGTGCTGATTTTGTCCTCTTTGACTTGGAGAGGTGGACTTTTTCTACCTTCCTGCTGACCCGTGCAACGCTCATTACAATTTTCTTTTTTAACCAGCCCAACTGGCAACTCGTTCGAGGCATCTCCTGATATTGTATCCCCAAAAAATCCGACTTTTTGTGATTCTTTTTTTTCAAACGCTCTAATCTTTTCTCCGATAATATTCGTGTGGGCATGAACCAAATGCCTCAAGTAATGTTTTTTGAAGCGATGAATTTTGGTACAGTTGGAACATTGTCGAGGCACTGCTAACTTCGGGTTGTCACTATACGTCATGGTCACCCTTTCCAAGACTTGGCGACAGGAAACGGCAAACTGAGACTTAGATCGGTGAACAGGTTTGTACGACAAAAATATATTTTCTGGGTGAAAACAAATCATGTGAAGACGTAGATAGGAAGGGTGGAGGAATCTTCTTTTACAATGACTACAATCCAACCAACTCTTGGAGGCTTTTGCGGTGTGCCTTGTGTTTTGCACTTTCTGTTTTTCTGCTACCACACAAACTGGGGACCTAAGGCCATTAAGGCTTTCTTCACTGTCGTCAATTTTTCGTTTTTTCGCAGCCTTGAATGTAACTTCCCTAACTAAATGTTTCCGAAGGCCCATGGGATTTTCATTTCGATCCTCATTTATTTCAGGTGATGATGCATCCACCAAAACCCCAGTTGATACTGGAGCGTCCACAATTTCAAAAGATTCGGAATATTCGTTTTTTACCG
>JAHZNB010004405.1:0-15077 GCA_027744295.1 Callyntrura guangdongensis
TAGCATAAAAATAAGATATGTACTGAATCCCATGTTGTGGTTTCATTACATACAACACGACTATCGAAGAATCCATCACTATAATTTTAAAAAAAACAATCATCTTATTGTTGAGTGTAGAGTACAACATAGCTGCACAGGGCACACGTACACATCAATAATGTCGGTGGCCTGGTGCCAAACACATACGCTGGTGTATTAGGGTTCCTAGAGTCAATTTACGGTTTAACCAGGGTGTAAAATGCATCTTAGGAGGAAACGCAAACGGTGCCCGGTGTCGAAAATGCGATGCGCGCTAGCTGGGGTTCACTGCCCTGCACAACTACCTATGAAAACACACAACAGCAGCACCACCCTCAAGCAACAAAACCCATCATCTTCATTTTTCTTCTTGGTGTACTTAGCACTTAAAAATGGTAAGGAACTCGCAACTCGACAAACTTCAAAAAGGAGAACAGAGCGACCAGCGACAAAAAGAAACGAGCAAGACTCTTTATTTGGAAGGGATCATTTATTCATTGGCTCGGTTATGAATATGAAAAAGCGTAACCAACAAAACTTGCGTACAAACACACTCACTCTCCATGTTTTTTCGCCTCGAGTGAGAGTATAAGTGAAAAGCATTAGCACAAGTTTTTAACATGGTTTCTCCTCTACTCTTTTCAATTCATATATGTTTAACTTGCCAGCGTGCCTTATTCTTATTATCTACTTTACTACTACTTCATCTTCTGTTGATTGAATGAGTCTCCTTCTAGCCAACCCATTCATAACGTTACGTGTAGTCTTACTCCGCGACTGAATGATGCGATCTGTTTCAGAATTTAAGGACGAAAATCTCTATCACAAGTCAGTATATTACCACCAGACATGGTTTTAAGGAAAATGCGTTTAGTACTAAACGTTATAATAATAATCACATAACACCACACACGGTTTACAAATATTCTTCGTCTTCGTAAGTTGTACGTACATTTCATGCAAGGAGCGTTATAAACGTACGTACACATTTTGATTACTGGATTGAAAGAAATCTCTGCAAAGAGGATGATGATGACTGTTCTTCAGTGCTCTCTGGCTGGAAGAGTGCAACAGCACAACAAGAAGATGTGATTTCGTTGTAAGGAAGGAGGACCCGTGCATAACTTCCTCTTTCAGTCTTTTGTAATCTCTCTAGTCGTTTTTTCATCGCTTTTTTACATGCAGTGTCAGTTCTCCAACGAGAAAAATGTACGCATCAAAGTATGTAATAAACCTTTTATTCTAAGCTGCAGCTTGCATCATGGTGCATAAAACGAAAAACTGAAAATAAACCTGTTCGTGATCTCGGAATTGGATTGTTTGTGCATAATAATACACACTGTGTGACGGCGTTTTTACATGAAACCTGGAGAAAAAAATGTAAACGAAATTTTGTGTATATTATCATCCGTCTTGGTTTCGTTTCTTACACGGGCACTGCTCTCGTCGCAGTCATAATACTGCTGTTGTTGTTGTATAGGAAAACGGAGTTGCGTGTGTGCTTGCGTTCTAGTAGGAGACACAATGTGGAATCTGTGTGGGCTTTATAAAGTGCCAAAGTGTGAAGAAAAGTATTTCGAGCCGTGATTTTAAACTTGTTGGACAATTAGACACCTTTAAGTCTAGTTCAGTTCTTATTGTTTATGGCGTTTTAGCTGTGTGTTTTCATTGAAACGTTAGACCGGAAGTGGAGTGATGTAATGGTGCTACATGTGTAATATTATGGCGACAGCATCATGAAAATCGAAATTTTTAATACGTTTATTTTCCACTAATGATTAACGGAAGAAACGGCCGAGTAGTTTCTTACACAAAACCCAGTGATGGAGTTCAAAAGGACAAAAAGAACTCCGATGATGAACGCCAAAGTGTTTAAAATGTGGAGATGGAAAGATCGAGCGTTTCATTGGACAATAGTCGCAGTTTGTTTATTGGTTCTAATACAAACTTCAACTGCACGAGTAAATCACAGATTTATAATTTATCACATTATTACTCTTTTTTAGATAAGAAAAACTAATAACAGATATTTGCAAATGAAGCATAAAAGTTTGGCTCAGTTTCACTCAGTTTCAGTTATCACTCACTGCCAACATCAGTTAGCGGGAGATACTAGTTCTGATGATATTTTCAATGCAATTTTATCTTCGTTTAAACTTTTAGGAGAAATGTGAAGGATGCCAAGTTCAGCCTTGCTTTTGCAAGGGAGATAAAGGACTGCCCGGAGAAAGAGGAATACCGGGTCTACAAGGACCGGAGGGTTTTCCAGGAGAAACAGGTATGCATGATAAAAAAATATTTACGTTTCGACTAGAAAGGCGACTTGGCTCACAACTCAAAAGGTCGTTCTTGTATATTTTAGTCTATATTGCTACACATACATACATGGTGCTTTAATTGCTAAAATTTAGGTCCTGAAGGCCCTCATGGGCCCTATGGGGAAAAGGGGGATCAAGGTTATACTGGAGGCCATGGAGAAAAGGGTTATCGAGGAGAATCAGGGGTTCCAGGTTTTCAAGGAATAGCTGGAAGACCAGGTATCTTGCTAACATATTAATAAACGCAAAGGTGCATTGGGGCATTGTGAGATAAACTGTGATTGAATTGTGTTTAAGGCTTGCCTGGTTCTGATGGCGGTAGTGGACCTGATGGAACTCCTGGATGTAACGGTAGGTCCATCTTTATACAAACATATAGTATAGAGTAATATAGTATAGTTTTTAGTTTGATACATATATTTTTGAACGTTTAGGCACGGATGGCAGTCCTGGCTTGCCTGGGTTTCCGGGAACTTCGGGTGGTAGAGGTTTAGAGGGTCCACCAGGTTCTGTAGGACCTCCTGGCGATGCTGGTGACGGTGGTATTAATTCTGAAGGGTATAAGGGTGACCGAGGTGTTCCAGGAGGCTTTGGTCCACTTGGATTTCCTGGATATCCTGGGATACATGGGCAAGCTGGTCCGAGAGGTGATGGCGGTGATCCGGTAAACCTTTTATGTGTATCGCTATCATTATTTTTTTTAAATAAGCATACCCTAATGACATTTTCACATTGCCATTGTACAGGGTATACCGGGTTTACCAGGTATTGCAGGAAGAAAAGGTCCGGTGGGAGATCAGAAATTCAGTCCGCCAGGTATAAATCCATTAAAAAGGTAAAAACGGTTTATAATATCAAATTTGAATGCTATTTCATTTTATTCGGACTAAAGGCATCAAAGGTGATGGAGGGGAACTAGGGGAGCCTGGTCCTCCAGGAACAGGAGGACAGACACTACCACCTGAAATTATTTCTCTGAAAGGACCAAAGGGCGTTTTCGGTGAGAAAGGAGAAAAGGGTTCCTTTGGACCTAGAGGTCCATTTGGATCCCCGGGTCTTCATGGTGCCGCCGGAACTCCAGGTGACAAGGGCCCTTCTGGTGAGTTAGGTGAAGATGGATCTAGAGGTAAACAAGGACGACTTGGACCGGAAGGACCATCTGGTCCGAAAGGATCTAAAGGTGCACCTGGTTACGAAGGCAGCCCAGGTTTTAACGGCGACAAGGTCCATTTTCAGTTTACTTTCTTGCTGTAAATGTCAATTCAGCTGCTCTGGTGTAATTTATAGTATCGGAAAATTTAGGGTGATTTAGGAAACCTGGGAAGACAAGGCCAGCCGGGAGATCAAGGTTACGTTGGAACACCTGGTATATTCAGAGACGGTGATGGCATAGGGTCCATTGGTGTTCCCGGGATCCAGGTACGCACAGATACACGATGGAACCAAAAGGTAGATTATTAGCTTTCGTATTATAATGCTCGTATTTGCACTTGCAGGGTCCTTCTGGCTACCCTGGACTCAAAGGAGAAAAGGGAGTGCCCGGTTTTAATGGAGCAATGGGAAATCGTGGTCCTGCAGGACCACCAGGACCTGAAGGTCATCCTGGACAGTCTGGTAAACCAGGGTACTCCATCAAAGGAGAACCAGGAGATAGAGGTATAGTTTTGAATCATGTACAAAAAAACTTTGTCCATTTGATATACATACAATTGTATGTAGTTATTCATTTATTTATTCAAATGTAGTAAATATATTTAATGTACTTTAAAGGATATGTGGGATTACGAGGACAGCCTGGCTATCCTGGACAGCCCGGTCCACCAGGACCTGCTGGGGCAAAGGTAAAATTTATTGATAATGCTGCATATCAAACAATGAAATTTACAAATACAATAAGAGTTAATTTGTTTTCTCAAAGGGTTTACCTGGTCTTACAATTTTGGGACCTCCTGGACCTGATGGATTACGTATGAACTATTTATCACGATTATGCACTTTTTACCTAAATTTTAATAATTATTTCATTGATTAGAATTTCATATGATTTATTTGCAGCCGGGAGGGATGGTTTATCAGGACTTCCTGGTGAACGAGGAGAATTTGGTGACGAAGGTCAAAAAGGTTATCCAGGTATTGCTTCTGCAAGACCTGGACCTCCAGGCCCGGCCGGTTTGCCTGGAGAAGATGGAGATCCCGTAAGATGAATTTTGATTTTCTTCTCTATGCTTCTTCAATACGCAAAAAAGTAGATTTAATAAATGCCCGCTTCTCAAATGCATTAAAGATCCAATGTATTATATTTTTCAGGGTCTTCCTGGACTGGACGGATACTCGGGTAAAGTTCAATTTTTTATCATTTTTATGTAGATGGTATACGCAGAATTCTTGCTAAGTTTTTATACATTTAAAAATTACAGGTCTGGAAGGTAAAAAGGGGTTTCGAGGAGACGACTGTGGGCCATGCTTTAATGGCTTCCCTGGATTACCAGGCGACAAAGGAGAACCAGGATTTCCCGGGATTCCTGGAATAATTGGTCCAAGAGGTCTCACTGGAGAAAGAGGAATACTTGGTCTGTATCTTGCGCCTTTATAACATTTCACTCTTAACTTAATTAAGCTCAGGAGTATTATAAATTGAAATCATTTGTAAAATTTTAGGCCAAAGGGGCAAAGGCGGTCAGCCAGGATTTCCGGGTATTCCAGGAAGACCAGGTATTATCGTAATTCATAAATATCATTATAATATCGTATTTCGTATCATTTTCAAAAAATAAAATGTGGATTGAAAATGAAAAAACTAAAATGAAAGCAGATTGCCGTCGGTGCTACAGTATAACTTGATGTAAAATAAATTTTTTTGACATTTGTAGGTGCTTTTGGATTAGCGGGTTCACCTGGCCCAAAAGGATTTCCTGGTGAAGTCATCATGCCAGAAATTGACTTGATCGTAGGAAGAATAGGATCAAAGGGTGACCCTGGTTTTGCTGGACTAGATGGTACCAGAGGTCAACCAGNCAAAGGGTGACCCTGGTTTTGCTGGACTAGATGGTACCAGAGGTCAACCAGGTATGGTTTCATATTCATACTCATCCTGTACTCAAATACATACGTACTTACCTATGTACAATATTATTTTTACGACACACAGGACCTCCTGGCAGAGCTGGAGACCCAGGTCCACCGGGAAACCAAGGTGAAAAGGGCGCTGCTGGAGAATTTGGGCAACCTGGATTTGACGCCAAACCAGGTTTACCTGGTTTAAACGGCCAAAAGGGAGAACCTGCGGATTATGCTTTCAATCGAGATGTCCTGAAGGGCGATCGTGGCTACGATGGTTTAAGGTAGCCTATCATACCTTTCACGTAATCGTTGGCTTTGAATTGCAACTTATCACTTACCCATGTACAATTCTTTTGTAGAGGACCTCCAGGTCCCTTAGGAGATATTGGACCGCCTGGAGAGCCAGGAGACAGTGCAAATAACATTGCTATTGGTGATCCCGGCTATCCAGGTTTTCCTGGGTTAAGAGGTGAACCTGGCGACGAAGGGCCACGTGGAACGCCCGGCTATGATGGTATTCCGGGAGACAAGGTAATGTTTTGTTAAGTTGTGTCCATAATCTTATCCTTTCCTATTCAAAATCAACGAACCAACCAACATGGTAACCAGTATTATGTTTACCGTTAGGGAGAACAAGGAAATGTGGTGCCTGGAATCAGTGGTGATCCCGGTTTCAAAGGGTACCGAGGTATTCAAGGAGGCATGGGTCCTAGAGGGCCAAAAGGACGAAGAGGACTAGACGGAATAGATGGCACTCCCGTATGTTTGTTTCGGTCATATTAAACATTTTTTTGTCAATATATTATCTTTGAAATTTACTTCTTTATAATTTCTCGTTCTCATTTAAGGGTCGACCAGCCATAAAAGGAGATGTTGGTGATCCTGGTCTTGGAATCTTACCCGGCGAAGTAAGCTATTTCACGTCGATGAAAATATCTATTGTAAACAGAAGTTTGGTTTTTTAAAGTGGTTTTAAACTTCAATAGGTGGGATACCAAGGACCACCAGGACCAAAAGGAGAACAGGGTTTCGATGGCCCTGCTGGCTTGGATGGAACAGTTGGGCCACCTGGAGGCCTAGGTCTGAGAGGACCTAAAGGTGCTCCCGGCAATGCAGGGCTGCCTGGACCTCCAGTATGATAAGATATAAATATGGATTAAAAAATGATGTGCTGTTTCATAGCAGAAGTTTTCATTTTAGGGAGAACGAGGGGAAATTGTTCCAGGACTTCCAGGTCTTCGTGGTTTCCCAGGCGCTCCAGGATTATCTGGTCTCCCAGGAATTTTTGGACCTCCAGGGCCTCCCGGATTTTCAGGTATTCCCGGTCAGGACGGGCTTCCAGGACCGAGAGGAGACAGAGGAAGAAATGGACTTCGAGGACCAGAGGGTGAAAAAGGATCTGAGGGTTCCTCTGGAAGACCAGGCCGTCATGGTCTTCCTGGTAAAGTTGTTCCTTAGCAAAGATAAAGATACAAGTACCAGCGTAGTGTATTTTAATGTCATAATGTAATAATTTGAAAACAGGTCCTTTCGGCGAGAAAGGGGAACCTGGGGATTCTGGTGGCCCAGGTATGCACGTATGGAACATGAGTTGGCATCGCTCAAAAAACTTTTACAAATTCAGAATCTTTGGTAATTTAGTAGCAGTGTAGGAGTGAAAACAATGCTTAATTGTTGCAGGTCGTGATGGAGCAAGAGGTATGCCTGGGTTTGCAGGATTTTTTGGCAGGAAAGGAGAAGGGGGAGATCCGGGTCTTCCCGGAAGTGATGGTATTCAAGGACCTCCAGGAATAACGGTAAGTTTTATTGGTTAAGTTGTTCGTATTGCTTTATGAAGAATTTAAGACGGGCTATGAATGGTTGTCGTAGGGTATTTCTGGAGACCCGGGCTTCCCAGGATTTCAGGGATTAAGAGGCGATGACGCTTTTTTTGGAAGCAGAGGAGATGTAGGAGAAGCTGGAATTCCTGGAGAACGTGGGTATGAAGGCCGAAGGGGATTTAACGGACTTAAAGGTGAAAGAGGTGAAACTGGACAACAAATCCCAGGTATACCAGGAGATAGAGGACAGCCTGGTGAACCAGGTTATCCTGGTATTCCTGGTCCACCAGGACTCAACGGGCCAGACGGCGAGATAGGACAACGGGGCCCTGACGGTCAACAAGGCGATAAAGGTACGGTATTGAGCATGCACTTACAGTTTGTGAATCAAGACGCTCACAGTAAATGCTCTGGATGTATGTGACAAATAGGATTCCCCGGAAGAAATGGTATACCATCTTTACCGGGAAGGAAAGGATTGAAAGGGTTGTCTGGGTTCCGGGGTTTAGCTGGAGGACCTGGTCCACAAGGGCAACAGGGGATTGATGGAGATCCAGGTTTCTTTGGAAGACCAGGAATCCCTGGAGATAGAGGACGTCCAGGTAATCCTGGGGGTAGAGGTTTATCAGGACCAGCTGGGGATCCCGGCGACTCTGGTTTCATGCAACCAGGTCTCGTCGGCAACCCAGGATTCCCGGGTCTGAAAGGGCCATCAGGTGATGCGGGACCACCCGGCGTACCTGGATGGCAAGGATCTAGAGGCGACCCTGGATATGATGGTTTACCGGGCTCACCAGGACGACCAGGATATCAAGGGCGCCCTGGTGATCCGGGACAAATGGGAGAACCGGGTTAGCACAGTTGCACATAGATCTCCCATCAGTCATATCTTGCTATACCATACAATGTATTGATAAGTCTAATAATATGTAATCGATGTATTGTTCCCAATATGTACCTTGTGCAGGCATTGCAAGTCTCGTACGAGGAAATGAAGGAATTCCTGGCAGACCGGGCAAATGGGGAAGACCAGGTTTTGCCGGGCAAAAAGGAAAGCCTGGAGAATATGGTCCCGACGGCCCTCCTGGTATAGCTGGTCAACCGGGAATATCGATCCGAGGAAGTTAGTGGCCAGATTTAAGTTACAAATAAATTTAAGTCAAACAAAACGCGGGAAAACCTATTAATTTTAAATGATTTTTTATGTACCCAGTCAAGGGAATGATAGGAGATCTTGGACTGCCAGGACTTAATGGAGTACCTGGGAAGGAAGGATTCCCAGGAGCCCCTGGTCGACCTGGATTACCTGGCAGGAAAGGAGTATTTGGAGATATTGGGCTGCCGGGAATCCCGTAAAGTTTTATAGGATTAATAACTAATCTCTTAATTTAATGTGCAAGATAATATGGTCCTATGATGCATTTTAAATCTTAACACTGTTTTGTTAACACAGAGGTCCCGGGTTAGCCGGGGAAAAGGGCTATCCTGGTCGACCTGGATATTTAGGAGCGAAAGGATTTCCAGGAGAACCAGGATCAAATGGGGGCCTAGGGTTTCAAGGTCCTAAAGGTATGATTGGGGACAGAGGGATACCTGGTAGAGACGGTTATCTTGGAGTAATAGGAGAAAAGGTAGTTGATTATCATTTCGTTGTACACAAACAAATCATGTAATATGTCTAAAGTTCAGGTCTAGATTGTAAAGTTGCTTTGAATGTAAACCCACACCTGAATATATGTATCTTCAGGGAGAGAAAGGTGACCAAGGTATTCCTGGAAGTGGTACATCTTTTGTACGAGGAGCAACCGGGAATCCAGGTTTCAACGGTCTCAAAGGTCAGCAGCTGCGCTGCTTAGAAGTCTCAATTTGAAAATGCCCAATTTCAAGCCTAAAAATGTTCAACGAATTTGTATCCACGATAGGTCAACAAGGATCATCCGGACTTGTAGGAGAGCCTGGAATTCCTGGCTTTCCCGGTGCGAATGGTCAAGATGGATTTCCCGGCAAGCCCGGGTTGCCTGGGTTTCCTGGCGCTAAAGGGACACGTGGTGAGTATGGTATACCCGGTCGTTCAGGACTTGCAGGTCGACCTGGAATAGGGGGACCAAAAGGCGACCCTGCTCTCCCCGGTCCGCCACCGAAATCAAGAGGTTATTTCTTTACGAGGCATTCACAAGCAACAAAAGATGCAGACTGTCCTATAGGTAGCACCCAACTTTGGACTGGTTATTCTTTGCTGCATTTAACTGGTGATGGAAAGGCCCGTGGTCAAGATTTAGGTATTCAAAATAGGTTGCTGTATGTCTATTGACAATCAAATGTTTCAAATAGTTCTTTCCTTTAATCTAAAGTAAACCCTGTCTCGTGTGTGTTCGAGTAAGTAATAATATAGTAACGTACAAGGAATGATATTATATCAAATGTAAGATCGAATAGGACAGAGAACTGTGAAAACAAGCGTTTTACTGAAGTAACTCCACTTGAATATAGCATACTGACGCTGGAGCAGAGGGCGGTGGTCAACCTCTGGCATCTCCAGGATCTTGTCTGGAATTTTTCAAACCGCTGCCCTTTATTGAATGTGTGGGTCAGGGAAGATGTAATTTGTTCACGTCCGCCTTTTCTTACTGGTTGGCGACAGTACCTGAAGAGAAACAATTCATGAGACCAGAACAGGCCACTTTAAAAGCAGGCAATCACGAATCTAGAGTGAGTAGATGTGCCGTGTGTACGAGGAGAAGACCGGATGTTCGAACTGGTCCGCCACCGGCTGTTGCGCGAAATGAAATTCAAGATTATGATATATCTGAAGCAAGGGAAGTGGAAGCATGGGGCTAACGATAAATTTTATAGGGTGTTACCATGATTTAAATAGACTTATTGCTAGCCCGGACAAGCTTTAGTAAGTTTAAAATAAACATTTTTTTTAGAAAGAAGTACATTAACGATACACGTGTAATTAATTTGAAGTCGACTTTTATATTTTATGATACCAAACATTTTGCAATAGCGGAGCTTACCCAAGTTACATTGTGCCAAATTCCAAGATATGTATATAACTTGATAGCTTCTCACTGCCATTATGTCGCCTTTTATCTCCTAATTTTTAGCTAAATTTTATATTTAGACTTTAGTGTTGTAAATTGTCCTCTTTGCAGTTTTATGTCAGAAATAAAAATAAAAGGTCGTTTTTCCAAATTATTTTATCATCATTTTATTTCACACCCGCATCAAATCGACATTTTCCGACGAAATTTTTTGATTACATTTTTTTGCTAATATCGTGAAACAATACTAGTATTGGCATGATTTTTCGATAAAATATTTTTCGGTGAAGCGACTATAATTTTGCGACTGTATTGTTTTTTGTTTGACAAAGAAAAGTCCTGCCTTTCTCTAGTATCTACAGCAGTCGGTCAACAAGTTACTTGCAGTGCAGTTGATAATAAAATTCAGTACTACGTTGACTGACTAGTAATCAATTGTATTATAATTATTATTCTAATGGATAAATTACTAGTCATTGGAAACTTTAAATTGGAACATTACAGCTAAATATTTGTAATCATGATGGTTTTCCTTTTGTACTTTGAATAGGTTCACCTAAAACAAATTCCCTATACATTTGGATGATTACTCCGATAGTTAGGGCTGAAACGATTGCTCCCTAAAAAATTAAACAACTGTATGTATTAACTTGTCAAAAAACAATGAATAAACAATAAAGATGTTACACACCTGTGCAGCCACTCTTGTGTGAATAAGATACACTGAAAGTTTCTGGTCGCCCCTATTTTTAAATTTAAATGCACTATATATTAATGCACCAATACCTCCAGCAATCCCTGCAACAGTTGAATGGTCACACGTTATAATAATTATTATTAAATGTAACGTAATTATGGAGCTTTATCATGCTCGTTCAATTACTTGAACGAGCATGATATTCAACTCATTGAACGAATTTCATCCAAGTCATTGTGCTCGTTAAAACTTCTTTAAATTGGAAATCATTAATACCAGCTGGAACAAATGGGTTCGTCTTAGCTTTCTCCCAAAACCGGCTCCCGGCTTCTTCCTGATCTTGGTAGCTTGATTTGAAACCTGCTAGCTGGGCAACAAACAAAATTTTAAAATACAAGGTTTAATGTATCTAGTATCTTGATTACAACATTCTGTTCATTATTAATTACTCTTGTAATAAACTATCTATCCCAGAGAGCTACTCTGGAACCAACTTTTTATAAAAATAACAGAGAGTTGTAACTATATATTATATATATTGAAAAATAACGTTGGGTTTCTTTCTCCATAAGTAATAATAAGCTCTTTGATCTTTCTCATATTATATGTAGAATGTAAGAAAGTGAAAACTAGACAATTTTTATCACTTGCCAGATATTAGACCGGCCGACCGATCCTAACTACTTTTTTGTCTTGTCACAATAATTTTTTGATTCGGCAGTTAAAAAAGCATTTTATTACCTTGTCTGAATTAGAATCCCCCATTTTCTATTAAATGGAAATGGAAACGTGGGAAAGATAACCTCAGGATAAGTGATCGATCACGTATTCTTATATATGGAGAATCAGCAAAACAGATTAAGAGATATATAATGCATGATGCATCATGTACATTGTTTGTACTTACATCAAACCAACTATTATTGAAGCAGCAATTAAACGCAAGTACATATTAAGAGATTATCACTATAATTTATTGTAACCACGTGTACCAACTTTTACCAACAACCAACACCAACACGTGTGAAATTACAATTTTGGTAACATGGTAGGCAACAACAACAACACTTTACTTACACTACTAGTCGTATTATAGAGAACAGGGAAAGGAAACTGGGGAATTGGGTATCGGATTATCGGATCATTTGGATCTAAAAATCAAAACACATGACAGAACGTGTTTTAATCAACTTTCTTTCCACTACACTATACTTACCCTTTGCTTTTTTACCAATAATATAGCATATTATGTTCTCGTTTTATGTACTATACGATCAGCTTGACTTATCTTACTATCTATTCGCATGGATCAGGGTGGGTTGTTACATCCGTGACGTAGTCACGTCTGACTAATAGTACCACACAAAATGTATAACTCTTTCAATTCTATTCTGCAAAACGTAAAAATTCTGATCCGCGCCACATTACAAAAAAGTACATGTATAACGAGTTTCAACACATTTAGACGTGTTTGAAATTTTACCCCCAGGGGGTTGACCCCATGTGCCCATCTTCGAACTTGACCGAGCCATGGTCCATACTTATCTATTGGCGAAAACAGAATTCGAAAATTCGTTTTCCTCAAATAGTCAAGATAAAAGGGACGGACGGTCGGACGGCTGGAAGGGCGTACGAAAGAACCAGACACGACGACCATTTTTATAAAGGATCTACGTGATCCTTAATAAGGCAATGAAAGGCTACTCAAAATGATCAATTTTAGACCCGAATGAGTCACTTATTAAAACATCTTATTCAATAGGTGTCCAGTGGTATCGGGGCCAGACTAGTCGGGGTCCCGGTATCCCGGAGTCGGGGTCACCATTCACCAAGCAATTCGGGGTCCCAGGGTCCCGCCCAGGTCTGATGTAATGGTATGAAATTCGTATGAATGTTGGTAGTAAAGTATAGTGGTAGTGGATTCTTGCAGGTTGAACGTTGCAACTTTGCAAGGCGAGCTAAAAGCCACATTTACTGCTGTGTAAAAGAAACATAACATCATATAACATTGAGTTGAGACAAAAGTGGCTCCAAGCCGCGGCACCCATCGAACATTTACATCGTGTCTTCCCAGGCATTGAATTTAACAGAACAAGTATGCACGTTGCAGCATGCCGCACAGCAGCAGTGCTATGATAGTACGCTATTCACAACATAACACTCAAAACTGCAAATACATGCAGCAAATTTACTACAACAGCAGCGCAGCAATCCTATCAGTTGAGTAGCTGTTCCTTTGAAGAGAGGAAAGGAAATTATATTTGTTAGGTTTTCAAAATGAGGTAATAAAGAATTAAGTTAAATATTCTGTTAATTGTAACCACGCTTGAGTTTTACACTATTTTATATAGGGGTTCAAATTATAATCTTGAAATTATCAACTAAGTTGTGATGTTTTTGTTTATCTTTTCAGTAAAGTTTCGAAGGAAATGCTCTTGGAGTGTGTGAATGCTGTTATTCAGCATTCACAGGACAAGAAACGCAAGTTTTTGGAAACGGTAGAACTTCAGATTGGATTGAAGAACTATGACCCTCAAAAGGACAAGCGTTTTAGCGGAACTGTTAAGTACGATGAGAATACGATTTAAGGACACATGGCCTTTACCCAGGGTCATTTAATACAAATGGGGAGGCAGCTTAAAATCTGCCGATTTATTTTCATATAGGCACCTCAATATAGCATAGTGACCCCCACCCAGGGTCTTCAAAAGAACTGGGGAGGCAGCTCATGTGTATGCATGACTGTCGAATTTGTTGGCGTTAGGTACATACCTTTTGTGTTTTCAATGTATGTTGAACTGTATATTAACTCGGAACTTTATAATTTATAGGCTTAAACACGTTCCCCGACCAAAAATGAGTGTGTGCGTTCTTGGTGACCAACAGCATTGCGACGAGGCAAACGCCAACAACGTGCCATGTATGGATGCGGAGGCACTGAAGAAGTTAAACAAGAACAAGAAACTTGTTAAAAAATTAGGTGAGTTTAGCAAAGAAAATTGTCGTTTGAGAATGCAACTGCTCTTCCAGAGCTCTGTTACAGTCGTTTTCCTCCAATTTTATGATGTTTAATAGCATGTATTAGATTATGAAATTTATTTTGTGATCGAAAGACTTCTCCTGAATTTTAGAAATCAAAAATAATATTTACTTGTCAGGGTTTGTATATCGGATATTTAATAAAAAAAATTTATATTCGATTTGACAGCTAAGAAGTACGATGCGTTTTTGGCCAGTGAATCCCTCATCAAGCAAATTCCACGTTTGTTGGGACCCGGTTTGAATAAGGCAGGTAAATTTCCTCTGCTTCTAACCCATCAGGAGAATATGAATCAAAAGATTGAGGAAGTGAAAGCCACTATCAAGTTCCAGATGAAGAAGGTACATTTCCCCGGGAAATTTTCCCGGGCACTTTATTTACCACAAGCTTAAAATGAAGATTTTACCGGATTTTACAATCAATTCCCAAGTTTTCTTAAACGCCAACTCTCTTTTTTGTACAGGTGTTGTGTCTTTGCGTGGCTGTTGGTCATGTCGGTCTTAGTTCTGACGAACTAGCTAGTAATGTCAACGTTTCCATCAATTTTCTTGTATCCTTGTTGAAGAAACATTGGCAAAACGTCCGTTCATTGCACATCAAATCATCGATGGGTCCTCCACAACGACTCTATTGAATACTTTTTCATCAATCTTTGACACATTCCTTGATGTGGGTGGTTGAATAAAAAGCTGATTTTGAATAAAAACTTAATTCCAATTTAATGTTTTATCATTGATTACCATTACTCGTATTGCACATGAAAACAGTGGTAATTCGTAAATGTAAACTTTCTGTACCAAGTACTATACTACTAGTATGAAAATTTCAATCATTAGATCAATCGGTCGGTCATGCTCGTGTTAGTTAGTGAGTCGCACACACTCGTACTTCATCTAATGCATTTCGTGGTGCCCCTTAGCTTCCACGCCAATGCGATGATGGAAATCTTAGAATTCAGGTCCGGTTCATAGTAATGTAACATGCTCGTCACTGTATATGCAATTTTTAATTCGTTAAAGTTAATTTCATAACAAATTAGCGTAACAAGAATTATATGTTTTTATATTTGTTATA
>JAHZNB010004406.1:0-10099 GCA_027744295.1 Callyntrura guangdongensis
AATACAAAATTTTTAAATCCAAAAACGAGTACAATATTTTATTCATCCAGTTTAGCGCAATCTCCTTAGTACCAACATGATATGGATTCCAAAACCTAATTGTAGTGCTGCATACCACGTAAACCAAAAATATAAACCAAGCAAATCAAATAGACGATTTCAACAAAGATCTTATGGTGATACGGATCTTAAATATTGGAATCGTCAGTTTTGTTGCATTAAACATACTGCTGGTAAAAGTAAAAAAGGGGATATGATGATTTGAAGTTGTCAAAGACAGTAATCATACCCAGCAGACTCCTCAGACCTCATACAAGATATCGATTAAGAAGATGGCAACAATAAACTTACGTGTTTGACCGGACTTGAATTATTTCAGTGTTCAATGTAATAGATGTAAGGTTAGCTATAACAACTCATTAGAAGAATAAATCTACAACTGTTAACTTCAAATATGTAGGCATTTGTATGCTTTTTGCAATTTGAAACAATCGAGCCTCAATATAAAGCTGCAACTGAGCAAGTCAAATGCTCTTATGAGATGTCTTCTTAAAGTTTTTTACAACTTTAATTTGCTGCCAACAAGTATGCAAATTTCGACACAAGAACCGCTCTCGTTTAAGAAACGAAATTTAGATAACACAATGAACGTGTAAATTTCAATCAAGTTGAATGCACCGGAAATCGTGATACAGTTCAACCTTAATCACACTAAATACAGCCCCACAACAAACCTCCTTCACAATAGCCGCAAGTTTCATAATGTACAAAATGTTATAAAGATTGTGCAAATATTGAAATACTCAGAGAAACTTACACAGTTGAAAAGTTTCTGCGTCTTATCGCTGCGTTGCGCGGTTCCCATTTTTCAGGCTGTCTTAAGTTACCCCAAGTTCTAAACTGCATAGCAAAATCTACATATAGATACCTATTATGACCTTTTTGAAGAAAGTATTCTAGAAATTTTCGAGGCAACGATAGCATCACTATTTTACGTCTTAAATACATGGGACCAATTGAGACAAATCCAACACCTGCCTCTAGGTTGATGTACTTTTGTAGTACACGACTGCATAAAAAATGTGCACAAGAGAGAATAAATGTACCAACCACCAAACACAAACGTGCCACAGACAAACGACAGTACAAGTACAAGACTGAACGAAATTCATAAAAATACGAGTTTTTAAAATTTAATAATTAGGAAGTATATGGGAGTAAAAGTCTAATAGTACGGGATAAAATATAGTCACTATTCCAACAAGGCACGCTATTTTTTTCAATATGTACAGCATATAATATTTACTTATTTTTAATTTTGCAGTACATAGTAGTACAACCATTCTAATGATAATTAGAGATACTTTTAGTTTAAACAATTACGAGTACAATTGTCAAGAAATTTGTGACAAACTAGGAACGTGTCAATTGTATGTACTTTGAGTAGTGTTGTATATATTGTCATTTACGCAATCCTTCAATCATTCTATATTGGAGCGCAGAGCATCATTTGCCCCATCTCATTCAAGCCTCGCTAACATCTGGAAATTCTTCTTCCACTCCGGCGGCCCCATCTTCTTTTCTTATTTCTTCGGGTAGTCTGAGATCTATAGCGAATTTCTTTTTCTTCGCGATGAGTTTATCGTTTTGCCCATCATCAGCACCAGAGCTTGTTCCGGGTTTTTCTCCACCATCACCGCTACTGGTCCCGTTTCCTTTAACTTTTTTGCTGTACACTTCAAAAGCTTTAGCCAAGTCAATTGTGAGCTTCCTTGCAGTTTCCCGACTGTCACAGACGAAAGCATGACATCGAAACGGTTGACTATCTGGTGTGATTTTCTGCTGATTATCGTTTACCACAATCATTGCAAACACGCGTGTAAATACAATATCTTGGACCCCATAAGAGATTGACTCAATCGGAAATCTCCCTGTAGGACATGACGGATTCATGTTTTGTGGCATTGGAGATACTTGTATGCCCGTGTTCGTCACTTGCAGTTTCAACAGAGGCAATGGTTCTTGATCTGATGTCAACTGCAACTTTGCCTGTTTTACCATTTCGTCTACGGGGCTGCGAGTATATTTTATTCCCCACAAGTGAGACGTTGTACGATACCCCAAATACTTCACAACAAAAGTTGTATTCACCTCCTAGACAGATCAGTTCATAGTGTTATACTACATTCACTAATACAAAATTATTAAGTAAAATGTTAATGTGCAAATAATGTACGCTGGAACAAATTCAAACTTAAGTGCTTTTCCCTTTTTCTGAACATGATAAAAATTAGTTTCTTACCATTTTGCTTGATGTATTTAGGTTCTAAGCAGTTGAGCGGGTTCGAAATGTTACGGTTATCGAAACAAAAAAATATTCAATTTTCACTGCGTCGTTGTTTGCTTGCACGCCAATATTACGAGGTTGCTAATTTATTTTCAAATAACAATTCACTTACATGTCATTACACTTATTTGTCTTATTGGAACTCACAAACAAATAGAAAATTTTTTTATTTTAATATCGTGTAGATATTTGATTTTTTACTGCTTACAGTGTACTATCCTTTTAGTTGGATACAAATATATGTACATCACTCACTAAAGTCGCTGATTGAAGCCATAACAATAATCAGAATATGGCGTGATCCCTTGATTTAACGCGATGCTTCAGTGATCGTCGTTCGTCATCATCAACACATCGCCATAAATTCCATTACTGAGGAATTCTATCACCAGAATAATATTGCTGCTTCGCCGACGACAATTGTGTGTAGGCCCACAACAATTGTCTGCGAATCAGAATGAAAATGAAAAACCCAGGTAAACACTGCGTATACACAAGCTTTAATGTACTAATTTCCAAACTGATTTTTTTGCATGCTTGCCGTCACTTTCCAATACAATTTGAGCTTGTTTAGTTGAGTGACATGAATTATTGTGGTTCATACGTAACAACGACGATGACAAGGAAGGGCTTACACGAAGTAATATTAATACTTACTCATGGATTTTCAGCATGATTCTCTGCTTCCCCCAACACAGTCTTAAAATACGAAGGTTTGGGTATTCTGTGTTTTCCTCGTATGTAAATAGTTTTTGTTATTGCCTACAAAGTATACACAAAGTAGATAGGTGTGTGTGCATCGTGCACAAAGATTCAAGCTTGTTTTTTCGATTTAATAATGAAAACCGGAAATGTGGGTGTGTGATCTAAAAATACACCTACAAGCGCATAATGGGATGGGGTGGTTGTATGTACCCCTAGTGTACTGGAGTTTTATTATGCATACACACACAAATTCAACGTGTATTAGTAGTTGCTTTCAGTATTTTTACAGCGAGGCTTATTCCACTAATCTAATAATGAGAATGGAAGTATTTTTTGAAGTGGAATAATAACGCGCTGTGATAGTACTGGTGACTGGCGACAGTATGCTGATGATGACGAGGCTTTAATGCAAAATCCAACGAAGTACTGAATTCAATTCAGTCGGTTCCTGCGGATATGAATGATTATTTTGTGGATGACGATTACGGTGGTTGCTTTTCAGTTTCAAGAGACAATAAGTATTGCCGGGTGTGGTTCACTTCTTACAAATCTATTTTCAAAGCAACTGGTGGTGGTGATATTTACGAATGACCTAAACTAAAGAATTGTACGGTATCGTTGTTGAGAGATGAGTTATATTATGCTGACTGAGTAGGATGGTGTAACTGGTGGCAGCAAGTATGACAGTTGAAGTATGTATTAGTTTGCAGATGGTTGGACAATGTGTATTTATGCCATGCGAATTGTGATCAGCAAATCGGCGAACGGTAACTCACAAAATCACAACACATTAATGGTGATTATGGTAACACTGCTCGCTCAGTGCTCACCTTTCCTTTATTTGGTATCTAGCTAAATATAATGAAAAATGAACTGGCTTCGAATGCGCTTTAAGTAAGTAGCTATAAACTATGTGTGGGTGGTGAAACTATGAAAACACTTAAACTGATCTGCTTCCACGCCCACATCTAAAAAGCATGGTGAAGGTTTAATAGTAGTACTCCTACAATAGTGCTAAGTAACTTTTTCCCTGTAGAGTTTATCAGAGAGATTTCCTTGTAACAGATTTTTTAACAATATCAATTTACGAAAATCGAATTGGGAGATTGCTTGAACTTGCAGGGCAGTATTTAAACTTTTAAAGGCTTTTTGTCGATGTGTCACATTTTCATACGTTCGCCGTTAACAGTTTTGACTCTAGATTAAATATTTTCATTTTACAATCAGATAAACAATCAGCAGAAGTGTTTATCAGGTAAAATACATTACATATTGTCAAGCTTCAATGGAGGTGCAAACTAAACCCGAGATTTTACTTTTGAATGTTAGCAGACATACAGACTAATGCAATAGTATGCGTCTTTTATGCTAATGCTACGTAGTCAAAATTTTTGGGTTAATTGAAATAAAAAATTCAATATTCTAGATGATTAAGCGACATCTGATTGAATGCTTGTCCAGATTGTGTGCACCAACGCAAATATAAATCTCAATGCAAATTTACTCATAATCATACAACTTCATGACGTCATTTAATGTCACTTGCCGCAATGATATTTGAGAATCAGAAAATATAAAACAGGATTGTTATCAATTTTTTTAATCATTGGTTTTTGATAAGCACAATGACTCAAATACTTTCCATATGATGTGACATATGTAATGTGATTGGAAAGACCAACGTAAAGGGGTGGGTGCAAACGTCGGAACTATTGCGTAGGTTTGCTGTGCATAGTGCATTGATTTATTTATACATGCAAATATATTGATTTTATGACTGATCTTTTCAGGTAATGCAAACGAGATATTGTATCGTGTGCACAATAACGACCTTGATCTGATTTGCTTAATAAAAGAAATCCCATTATGTCTTACATTTAACAAAAACTGCACGCTTCTGTTCGAGAACGCACAAAGAGACGTATTGCTCGCTGGAAATTAATACAATTGCAAGCACGACCAATCTTTGTGTATGTACAGCAAATGCATAGACCAAACCGCAATAATAAACTCAAAGAATGAAGTAGCCATAAGTCTGGAAGTAGGATCTCAGATTGATGGTAATTTTGACAAAATATGAAACTATGAAATACACGGTATACAGTTGTCTCAATAAAATAAAAGTTTAAAGACAGTTTAATATGACATGTATTTTATCGTCGTGTAAAAATTCATACATCGCCCCGTAGATTATCATCATTTAATTCAGGATGAAAAAAAGCTAATACGTTGGCCCTGATGTTTTTCTAAGGAACGACAAATGAGTCAATGTATTTAAGGGACGAGGTATTAACCTGCCTATTATGGTAATTTAATCAACTGAAACAGTAACTGTGTGAGAGTAACATATTCAGGATATGTTCATTCCATTTTACTAAGCAAAGTCGTAAGCATGTAGTAAGGCTGATAAGGACAGTGAGAAATTTGGAACTACAAAGAAGACTATCATTTACGAAAATGGCAGTCACGAAATCACATTAAAAGAAGTTAGTAAAATTGGAGAGTTAAATCAACCTTCACGCTTAAACAATCTGTATTTATTGAATATTATTGTGCTTATGCAATACACAGCTCTTCAAATTGAAGCTACGCCACTATGGCTACAATTAAACAGCATGTTTATTGATTTAACAGTTCGGTCGAAGAAAATTACGGAACCTCAACTATATATATTTACAAATATTATCGGTATTGCAACAATAAAAGATATGTTTGAATTGCCTCCTGAAACAGCGACAGGGGTTAGAGAATATAAGAAGAAACGGGATCGTCCAAAGCGTATGACTGATGCACTTGAAAAAGTATAAAAGTTACTGTATTATTTGTTAAGTACTGTTAACATTGATCAAAATATTGATTCGTACCTGAAAAGTGTTCATGATCAGTGCTAATTAGCTATTATTTTTCATCCTGAATTAAATGATATACATGATGAAAGATGATTTTTTCAAGGACAAGTGAAATTTTCCGTTTTATATTATTCAAATTTGTTGTATTTTGAATAGACGAAAAATGATTTGTTTTCAACGACATTGATGAATGTTAAAATATTCAAAATATATCACGTTATCAACTTATTACGTCAAAGGCATTATTGTCGCAAAATTGTCGTATGTATGATAATGATAAGCTATAATTTATGTATTATAATCCATTCCTAATTACTTGATCAACTTTTTTGCAAACCTACTAAAATACATAAACCTTTTTGTCCCACACATCACCCAAAACAGAAGAAAGGGAGTGGAACAGTAAATTATCATCCCGTGGAGGACAAAGGACAACTGACAATACAATTGACGAACAAGCTTGCTTTGCTATTACTTATTACGCTGTGACATGTCTATGTTTGATGATATTATCTTTGGCAAACAGTTGCAAAATTCATTTCTAGCATACCACCTACGAAAGGTGACACTTGATGTCTAGACCATCATAATACCAACACTTTCGATTAGTGCAATATCACAATCACAAAGTCAAGGTCATGATGATATTTGATGATATATCATATATCAGAATTCAAACAAGAAACGTGTATTCAATATACTTAGTACACGGAAAAACCTTACTTTATGCCGATGTTAGTGTTACGAACATTTTTATGAAAGCCAAAAGTACGGTTGTATTGGAAAAAAATACGTTTTTGTGTATTAGGCATCGATAAATAACTGTATCATCCTGCTTCTTTCTGATGCATATTATGCACATTTCTATACAGCCATAATCATTTTCCATGTTCAGTAGACATGCAATTTATAACGTTTACCGCAAACTGTCACTCTTACGTATGTCATGAACGTAAGAACGTCATTTACGTATGTAAAGAACTATATTAACAATATTATATTCATACTTCTACGACAACTTTTGTATACGGGCGGGAGGGAATGATTCAATCAATCACCAAGTTATGTGAAAGAACTGAGGAGCTGACAGCTTGTTGCAATTTTAAAGCTAGCAGTCTACAACATACATTTCGAAATCAAAGTGCAAGCAAGCAAAAGGCCTACTAGGGTTTTATTAAAACATCACAGGAAAACCTCCCTGTTTCACTAGTTATATCTTCTGAAACTATTCAACATTTTATGCCACTAGTAGTGCTGCCCACATCACCGCCTTGAAAAATTCAATTCATTGAAGTCTTTGACTATTTGAACTTCACAGAGAATGAGAGAGAGAGAGAGAAATACGAAAAGAAAAATACGATTTCGTAGAAGTGAAACAACCATTTGCTACTTCGGTACAAAAGCGTAAGTCAAGTTAAACGTCGCTAGCAAGAACTTGGCTCTCCACAAAAAAAGCCACAAAACATATTTTTGACAATCCTGTTTATTACTGTCATAAAGTAGTTTCAAACCATCGAATACTTTTTATTCCAAGGGTAGTGGTGGTGGTTGGTTGCAGTGAGAAGTGACAATGGACAGTTGTGCACTTCACTATTGAAAATCTTCACACAATTTATCTTCCAGAGCATTTACAATAATATTCCCCCACGACCAATTAGCTCTCAGATTATTTCAACGATGGATAATTGTAATATTTTCTACATTTGGTATTAACTGCATAACAGCACTTCCCAAAATGTATAACTTAATTTTGAGACACATTTTAATATTATTTACTTATTACACACATACAGATTTTTTTAAATACTACCGTAATACGTAACACCCACATTCATAAAAAAGCGGTGGTACCCCGTATTTGGTTTTTTAGTTGCGGTATCCAACACCTTCCATGTTTCTATTTTACCCATAGAATAAACGTATGTTAGCTCCGATACGGAATACTACGACCACCAAAAGTACTTGCAGTAACTTCCCAAAATGTATAACTTAATTTTGAGACACATTTTAAAATTATTTACTTATTACACACATACAGATTTTTTTTAAATACTACCGTAATAGTAATACGTAACACCCACATTCATAAAAAAGCGGTGGTACCCCGTATTTGTTTTTTTAGCTGCGGTATCCAACACCTTCCATGTTTCTATTTTACCCATAGAATAAACGTATATTAGCTCCGATACTACGACCACCAAAAGTACTTGCAGTAAAGTACACGGTGACTGACATTTGGAGAAAGAAGGAGTAGTTGATGCTAATGTTGAATGTGCACATTGCCCCAGACGACCAATCCCAGCATATAGCGTAACCATTATCACGTTCAATAGGCCTCATAACTAGTTTATATTTTAGAACAACTGTGGCGATTGGCGACTATTTGCTTTCTTTTCTGTCATACAAGCCCTAATAAAACTTTTAGGTTCAATAAGTAATGAAAAAATTCTACAACACTGCTGCTGTCGTATATCCGATAGTTGTGACCCGTATCCTGTCTTTTTTAGTTTTCAGCTGTAAAATATTTAACAGCAACGGGAAAACAGTATTATAAGGACACATGAAGGACTGTGAGGTCCGGAATATTAAAAACATCAGTCGGGATTTTCAGGAAACAGCAGCAGGAAACGTCTGTTCTTTGCAGGAAATTACAAGCATTTGACCACCAGGGTTGTAACAACGCCATTTGTATGGCATTCCCCATTTATTCGAATAGAAAATTGTGTAATTTTAACTGCACCACCATGAAATCCTCATTTCTAAGTAGTATGAACCCATGACACATTTGTGGATGGAGAAATGCTGAGAAAAAACCAAAGGTCATAAGATTCACAGGAATATATCTACAATCCCCTGCGATGTGAGCAACTTAGCTCATTTTTTTACCAAGAATCACTCGATGTGTAGTGAACAGTGAAGATAACCACATCTTAGATTTTGTCTTTAATTTAATAAATTTATTACAGGATGGATTGCGCGCAATGTCGGTGCTGGATTTGCTCGTAGATGAGATTATGTTCAAATCACGATAATCTAATCAGTACACCTAGACCTAACTATATCCATATCCGATGGATATAGTAAGATATAGATTTTCACTCGATTTACGATTATCTCTAATACCAATATCGGCAATAATATTGTTAGCCTAGGTAAAGGGACTAGGGACAATGGACAGTGATATGCTTATTGTTATGTATGTACATATATTAAATGACTTTTAGCCTTTTCACAATCATATCAGTACAATCAAACAAAAGTATTAATTTTGTACAGCGTAAAATTAAATAAAAAAGAAGTAATCCTAACTACCATGGAAAATAGCATCAGAAGACTGCCTCCAAGGCCATGGATATTTAGTGATAAAACATTACTGGAATACGAAGCTTTAATCTATTAAAGCTTCGTATTCCAATAATGTTTTATCACCAAGTATAACATGGCCTTGACTTCATCTATTTTTACTATAGTAAACTACCATATCACATGTATTTTTTTATTTTAAGTTTACTTCAATATTCCATTATTGACCTTGTAGAATGATGAAGTTTAAAAGTCAAATCAAATGCATTCTCGGTGATATAGTATTCATAGAAGTTTTACATTGGTTCGTAACACATGCCAAGTTTGAATATTGAAAGATAATTAAACGGGGACAGTCAGTAGTTGATCTTTTACGATCATGATATTATGTACTCCACTCCAACCAATATCTCACACACCAGCTTGGCTGCACTCACTCACTCGCAAGCATTTGTTATCGAAGAGACCCCCAAACGTAATGATGATCGTGATGATAATGTAATGTTACTAATACAACTAATCTGTCGAACGTTTGTGAAAAATATCGAAACATTTAATTTAATTGCACTTAAAATCAACAACACAACAGAGCAGTGCAGTAGCAAGCGTAAGGGATTGTACGTGGCTTTATGGAAGGTGGTGATAAGCAAATGCATTATGCTTAACAATCCATTAAGTAATTCAGTCAAATAAACAAACATAAGTCTGAGCAAATTCATTAAAAAAAGTCTACTCAAGGCTGGGATGACTGTATTGTAATATTATTACGTATTTCAGGAAAGCTGAAAGAGAAATATTATGTTTTCCAGTGATAACATAGCTAGAGATGTTATTCTTATGATGGTTATAATTCTTCACTGATGTTACTTACTCTTTTGCTCATTTGACAATAGTC
>JAHZNB010004407.1:0-12434 GCA_027744295.1 Callyntrura guangdongensis
AAATGTACACCGTTTGCAATTTTGAGTTTGCTAATGCAAGTATAGATTCTTAAAGTGGTATTATGCTAAATGTTCTTGTATTATAATGAGTAGTTTTGTAAAAAAGGATGAAATCAATCAATTTATCGTATTTTATATTTGACACGCTCCGGCGACCTCAATTTTTAACGAAAAATAACAACAAATAAATTATAGATTAACTTTAATTGCATGTTTAACCGCATATTTCAGTGATTTTAATATCACATGCATTAAACTGTGGTTTTAGCTGCATAAAGTTGGCTGCCCTGGTTATTAGATTAGTTAGTTATTAGCCCAGTCATGCGTTTCCTTTTAGTTTTGTAGGCTTCAGTCTGTGAGGCCGTCCGGCCATACCCATACGACTATTGATTTCTTATGGTCTCTAGTTGTGCAAATTACCTGAATTCGTTGATCCCTATCGAAGGGCTTTAAAATATTCTTTTCTATATAACTTACAAGGACTCAGCCAGTGGCCTAAACAAGGGGGCACGTGCCTCCCAGGCCAAGCGGCCTGCGTAAGAAAATTTTTTCTCCAAATTATCGATAGAATTTATAACTTTCGGAACCAATTTGGTGATTTTAAGGTCGTTTGTGGTTTAAAAAAATAGCGCTGCGCTCAAAGATCAGATTTTTGAGACACATAAGCTTACGAAATGGTCATTATTACGGTATTTTGACCCCGTTTTTCACAAAACGGTACTCTAAATCAACATTTTGGAGAAATATGTCCGATTTATTTTTCGCGCGGACCCCTCTGCCATTTCAATGTTTATGCTGTGCCTCCCCCAATTCCTTGAACTGGTTATGCGCTTGACACTCCGCCATACAAGTTGATCAACGCCGGGGCTTGAAACCCAACCTATCTGAAACCTAGAGCGTCTCGAAAAACATAATACTGTAATTTTAGCACACTCTATTAACTTTTAACGATTCTACAAGGATTTGAATGTCTCATTTGTAAATGTAAGTTGTGTTCAGAGGAAATTGTGTTATTACACCGATGAAAGATATTTCATCGGAGTATTGAGATTAGCGTGTTTGTCTGTCTGTCTGTCTGTCCGTCATCACTCTCAGGTCAGAAGCTTTAGCCGATTTGGCTCAAATTTGGCACACAGGTACCTTAGGGTAGTGGTATCTCTGGGATATAATTTGAACAAATTTGGTCAACTCTGAGAGGGTCATTTGGGGGTGAAACATTAAACTTTAGCCAAAATGCCTCAAATTTGGCACACATGTAGCTTATACGTCTGGCTTTTATGGGCTTTTATATAATTGCAGCAAATCCCTGGGGGACGCAAAATTTAAACTTTATCGAAATTAGCTCACTGTAAGTTACACTGCCTTTTTTGATTTACTAAAGTCTGAAAATTAGCTTTTAAAAGCCATAAACTCGTCTGAAAAACACCAATGCTAAGTACTATAATATTTGTCAGGTCAAATTTACTTATAAAATATCATACTGCATGGTTAGTGAAAGTGTTCCCTTTTTCGTATCTTAGCCACCAAAGCCCAACTGCCACCATGTCTAACTACACCCCCGAAGCCTAACTTCCACTTTATGATCAATTGCCACCAAGACAAATGGGAACATAAGGACGAAAAGTATTCATTAAGAATACGACCGAAAATCTCACTAAACTTAATTGCCCTCAATGCATATTCTTGTTCAACTAAAGTTCACTCTCCCTCAATTTAAGCTGCCAACTAAACGCTAATCATGGCAAAGTATTGAGTTGAGATCATAAAAAAGGAACAATCATTATGATGGAGCAACATCTTGCTGGGAAAGCCCCAAAACCTCAAAGAAAACGATTTCGAGATGTCACGAACCAGCAATTGTAAATACAGGATTACAATAACAGGCCAATTCCAGAATATTTGACATGGATTCACACAATTTGTCATTAAATGTTTAAATATTTATTGTTTGATTTAATCATTATTACCTTAAATTTACATTAGGGACGACTGATCGACGCTTTTTTCTCGCAGGAATAAATGATTATATAATCAAAGGGGAAATTTCCCTACTGTACTAATATATTATGGTTCCTCTCACAAATTCTTGGACTAGTTGTGCGCTTGGAGGGCTTAGAGCCTAAACGCCCTTTAACAGTTCAGCCTAATTCAGTGTAATTTAGTATATAAATTCAATGTATATGGTCCAAGTGAATTTTAAGTTATTTAGCTAATTTTCATGTATTCAGCCGTTTACAATGTATACTTGCAAAATAAAACAACAATCATTTCAATCAAATTCAATAAGGGTCAAGGGTTTTACTTATCCCCGCACCAAAATACGTTGTTATGGGTCTATCTCTGTTATGAAAGCGTCCATGCTAGACGGCGTCACACACACACACACATAGAGAGAGAGAGGACTGAGGGGAGTAACAAAAACAATGTACGGTCGCTGTTATGAAACCTCACTACCCGTGATGCGAATCAATTTCAACAATAATGGATAAAGGATGACTGACAATTAAAAATACAATAATACAAATTGAGAGGCTTTTCAGTTTTTTATGATTATGTAATATGATCATATAACGAACGAGTTTATTTCTTCACACTACTAATTAAAAGCCAATCAACGATTTATTGTTCACACTCCGCATCGACTGGATTCAACTGAACCACGAGATCATGCAATCATTGCACTTGCATTCTTTCAATATGTGCATCTAAAATGTTTTTCTGCGAGAGTTCCTTACAATGATTGTTCATTGACTTGGGTCTATTTCGTTCGTTCTCACTTCGTTTGGGATCCTACAGCATGTTGACTTTGGCTAGCTTTACTCAATGATAAATGAATGACCTAAATTGCTCCTTCCTATTTTAAACCAAAGTCACAAAAAAAGGTCCACTGGCCACGTTATGCACTCCGGTTGCCGAGCTACTGGCTGCATCCGACAAGACTATCGCGGTCTGGTCCTACTGGTCCCTACGCCCATAAACCAGGAACAGAATACTACGCTAACCTCGTTTTTATCCAAAAACTAACCCAAGTGATAACACCAAAGTTAACTCTGGGGTTAAGCTTAATTCAATGGAATTATCCTTAACTCTGTCGCGTAGATTCAGGAGGATAAATTAGCACTTAGGAAATGGGCGGTTTAAAAGAATTCACCCATTTAAATTCAAAACATTATTTTCAGGCAATTTTTTAAAATTCCCAACTTTTAGTACTAAATATCAAAGTACAGAATCGTATTCAATCGCAACCCAACTTTCGATTCAAACCAATTTTGGGATCTAAACCTATTCCCAATTATAGTGTTAACTGTGGGACAGTGTGACTGCTCTAGACTGCCCAACTGAACCTATCTAGTGAAAGAAGGCCAAAGAATTTTCATTAACTGCCGTTGTCTAATTCAACTCCTCAAATTAAAGTAATTTGAGGAGTTGAATAAACTTTAGTTGCATTTGCAACGAATTAATAGCTATATTTAGTAAAATAAAATTCATTATGATATCTACTCATTACCGGTTTCCTCAAATGAAAAAATATATCATATCTACTTCCTACAATCTTCTTACCAGCGAAAAGAAATATTTTCATTCCAAACCTTCAAGACACGAAATTTTCAATTCCATTTTAGATGAAGTTTCAACAAAGCAATTTGAGTTGCATTGGTTGGTCGGTATTATTTCACTGCATTCACATTAAGAAATCAAGCATAACCGCCGCAACTACAAATTGCTTGTATTGTACAAATTATGCATTACACAGTAGTAGTAAATACAATACGGCGTAGAGTAGAACGTGTAAATAGTAAGTACAGCGTTGTACATTTTACGTTGTTCCTTTTTCAAAATTCAAATATTGCCTAACTTTTTGCCCAAATTTGGGCAGGCAAGGACTTGGGCACTTTTTGCTCTAAATCGACTCCTGAATCGAATCCCAGGCCAAAGTAATATGCCCAAGTATTGGTTTAACCTCCAGATCCCTGGGATTCCATTGTCGGTGAAGATTATGAAACCCCTTAGCAAACAAAGCAATTTTGTCAAAATTTAACTTAATGAATTTAACACGAATTGCATTTTTAATTTAGGTATACGTTTAAATTTGTACAAATGACGTCACATTTAAAGGACAACACTGATCATCCAAATTTTTGTCGTACTTTTAAATAATTATTGCAAGTAAACATGATTGGAAACTTTTAAAACCTTTTTTTTTAATAAAACAAATAAAAAGTATATGACGACAACGTCTACGACCTCATATTTCATCATCATTAAACAACATTACTCGTTCATTTTTTATTGTATTTCCATATAAAAGATTTTTATTCTTATAATTATATGCATGTTGGGCAAAATGTTCACTCCCCTCGAGCAATTTAAATTGAGAAATTATCTTTGTTTGGATTCTACACTCACGCTAAACGTGATATTTTGATGTCATAAAAGCCAACATATGAAATGAAAATCATCAAAATAAAGCAAATATTATATGCAAGCCATTTTTAAACTTTTTCATCACTACGTATTACTTTTGCCCACATGGTTTTTACTTCCTTCAATCCATGTGAGTAAAAACTAAACTCTGTTGAGCAAAACATTTATTCAAGTTGTATCTGCAATCCATCCTGCCTGCAGACATTCCATTGTCAAGGCGTGAAAATAACATTCACAAAATAATATAAGCTTACCGTTTGACACCTTACCAAAGAGAAATTACGTGTCTGTATTTATAGTTCATGTCGTAGAGAACACCACGGCTTTTCATTAAACCTTGCTTGCATTTTGCTTCCCTTTATTGTTGTTTTTTATTCATATCAATGAGACATGCTGTTTATTACCTGTTTTATTATTAGTTTCAAGAAACACTTATACAAGTAAAATGTAGTAAATGTTTTAGTTACTTTGCTATTTTGGCAATAGGCGTCACTCATTTTATAATTATTAACTTTTGTATGCGGAGCATTTGAACAAAAGTTATTGGTTTTTATCATCCTGTCGGTGTTTGTGTGTGTTGTGTATGATAACTCTACTCTTCATACAATACTCAATCAATTGACTCCAAACTGGGCACACAGACATTATAGGTCAATAGTTTTCCTGAGACTGATTTTCAGCCAAATTGAATAACGGCAACCGTTAGAAACCGTTACAGCTTCAAAATTTTTAAATAGTAACATAGGGCATGCAATATAATTTATCATTCGACTCGTCTCAGAGCAAAAATCAATGTGTAACACATTTCGTAACGGTAACCGCTAGAAACTGTTATAGCTTCAAAAAATGTATGCATGCAGTAATATTATTTGAGTCGTCTGACTAACGCAAACACAAAACTTAATCGCACACAAAAGTTATCTGTACTGTTTATAATAGTTTTTATTTACAGACCAGAACCCAACGACATACTTTTCTCTCTAATTTTGCATTAACTTCAAGTTGCAATGAACAACTTAAACAAGTTTTACCGTGGGAATTTGCACGGTGGGTGGGATACACAATCAAATCCATCATTATATCAAACAAAAAAGGAAGGAAGCATCTACCTATTTGGAAACCTTTATAGCCATTCCTGGCAAGCAGGGTTTTGAAATCACTTTTTCAGTCGGACACAAAAATATTCATGAACATCCATGATATTTATTACCCAGCACCATAAATTCTGCAAAACATGTTGAAATTGAAGCTGCGTAATTTATGCTGTACATGTACCATTATTACAAGAAGTTTAAAGTTACACATACTTAAAAGCAAAGTGCCTACTACCTACGTGTATTTGCGACAGTAGTGGCAGTAGTAATAATAATGATTATAGTAAAAGTTATAAGAACGGCAAAAATGCTCTTGTAAAGAAATACTAACATTTTGTAAAATACACAGCGAAACCCTAGTTTTACTTAAAGTTAAACAGAATTCCATTCTTTCATCAAGCAACCAACTGTCGTGACTACATACCCCATCATTTTGTAATCCTTAAAATTAGTGTATAATAATAACAATAATATATCGTTGTTAACGAGTAGAGCTTCCACATTACACTTCATTTCGCCATCTTGCATTTCATTGCATGTGGTATCTCGAACTTTCCATTCCATTTCATTTAGAGCTTCATTGCATTGCATTTTGGCTTATATCATTTCATTTGAACCATTTCGTGCATTTAAATGCATTAAAATGATCTAAAAGCAAATCGGTCTAAAAATGAACAAACAAAAACAGTCAACCGGGTACACATATATATGGTCAATATCATTGTGTATGATATATAAATGTAAGTATGTATGCATTTTTTAAATTCCAAGTGAAAGGATAGATTGGCGATTCGTCGGGTATTTAAATGTTGTTGCTGGCAAAGATGAAGTTTCTGTAGATGTGCACTATTTAAAAGACTCAACTGCAAAATAGATTTAGACCCCTTGCCTTTTAATTGGTCTCTTTCCATTTTAAACTTCATTTTAGAGGTATATAGGCAAAATGCAATGAAATGCCTAAATGCAATGCGAAAGCATTCAACTGCCTAAATGCGGCTCTATTGACGAATATAGCTTTGTAGATGAGATGATTTGGAACTTGTATGTCGTGAAAATATCAAATAAACACCATTTGACTGGACAATCCACTTTTTTCTCAAAACGTCAAATAGCACAACTCTGAGAATCAAAATTTTTTTTTTTTTCGCTTTTTCAATTGCTTGCTAAGCTCTTCAATTCAATGCAACGAGGCCATACAAGCAGAGGAATGGAGTAAAGTCATGTTATGCATGTTGTTCGTTGTTTCTCCACCGACAACAGTTTGTATGCAATGCAAAGCCTATGATAGGCTATAACGGAGACGATACTACGAAAATAATGCGATGATAGCTAAGCCGTCTTGTTGAATGATAAAAAATGTACTTATTTTTTTTTAAATTGATGAACAGACCTGTGTTTTATCACTGCGTTGTTATTAGTATGTACATAATATAGCAATGGCAACTTGTGTAGTATTGGAATCCATGGACTAGCATAAACAGGTAAATTCATACTGTAAATACATGTATGTACAATTTTTTAACTTATCAAGCAATAAGCTGAAATTACATACACATTAAGCGTTAAGAAGTAGTATGTAGTTTCGTTCGAATATCATGTAAAATGAGCACACCGTCGTTGTTGTCGAGATTTTTTACTTTTAAACTCATCTCCTTCGCCATAAATCTCGCTTGCACGTCCTCTTCAATGTTAAAATTTAGCCATTCACCATTTTTTGCACAACTCCATGATTTCTTGGCCAAGGCTGCATTTTCTACTAAGGTGTTTCTTTATCTCAATTCACTTTCCTTTTAGAGCCTTGTTGGAAGCAGCTCAAACTGACAATTGTTGTAAAATACATGCCATGTTGCACACAAGCACGATCGGCAGTGCAAGTACAATCAATGCTAAGGTGGCAAACGTCTGCAAAGCACCTATACACGATGATATCATTTGCCTTCTATTTGCAATATATACCTATTCACGTTTACAATTTGATCTTCAATGATTGCCTCAAGCTGAAAGTCACGATCATACGACAAAGTTTTTATATCCTTAACAACGTCGTTCTTTGAAATTTCTCCTTCATCATCATGAGAATCGACAACATGCGTCATTATTAACTTTGTTTGTTTCGATGAATAAAGAAATGTGCTGATGCATACTTTTCAAGTCTTGTTCATTCATTTACAGCTCTGGTATTTGCCTAAAAACTATCTTGAACAATATTAATAATGTAAATGTAACCATGTTGTACACCGCGTACACTCATAGACTCGTATCATCATCATGACCATGCATACCAACTTGATTCACTTCATCACATCATCCTAGCACATCGTTGTTACTGTGTTGGTTCTATAAAAGACCGTAGATCCTCCAAATACTCCCACTGGTGGAACCAGTAGTTGACCAACAAAAACTTTACATGATTCTGACTCTGGCAAGTTTCAGTTGTTTGTTATGTTGTGGCTGAGTCTATCAAACATCATCTTTGGCCTGGCTCGCTGAGGAATGCATTAGGTCGGCTTGCTATAAAGAATTTATAAAGCTTTTCATGAAAGGTTTCTGTTTTAATACAGTGTTTTAACAGGAGTGATTAAAAGTGATATTTTAATTACACACCGGCTAGTGGGGATTTCATAAAACTTAAGATTACTGAATATTTGTGATTAACTTGTGATTAATAGCAGTTAGTAGCAACTTCTGCAAAACAGAAAGCCGTTTAACACTGGTGCTCTCTTCGTACTCACTCGGTGTGTATAAAATGTCTGGCAAAAACAGTGACGCTGAACCCTTGGAAGGGAGCCTCGAATCCGATGATACTTTGCGTGGGTGTTCCTCAAAGTTGGCACCTATATCATCAGCTGAACTAGAATCGGGCAGAGACGTTGAACTAGGTACGTCAAATCTAGAGCATTGCAATGATGACGATGGTGATGCAAATACAGCACTGCCTGTTAAGTCCGAGATACCGGCAAACGAAGAAGCAAGCCTGACGTTGCCTGAAGAAACTTTGTGTGCAACGTAAGAAAAAGTTATTTTTACATTCTTCTCTATTGCAATGTACACTACATGCCACTCCTCTAATAAAAAATTGAGTCACATAATAATGGTATATGTAGCAAACGGAAAAACGTATTGGTCTTGATTGACACAATATCTCATACCTACATAGCTCAAGATCCGTTGTTGTGGCTTATTTTATTATAGGTAATAATAACTATGTACTTATATGACTAATATGAAATATGACTTACTTGCCAGCCACGGTTTGCCATGATCTGCGACCTGTTATTTTTGTTACCATGACACGAATGCAGTCAGTCAATGATGCATGTGTCAATATACCTATATCTTTCATAGCAGACGTAGCTGATAAAAATATTTTGTAAAACTTTTATATACTTGCAATTGATTGACAATTTTTAAGATGGGATGTAAATGTTTGTTTGGTAAGAGATGTGACACGTGCTAGTCTGACGTAATTATGCTGGCTTCCCGTTAGTCGTATGCATCACTTTCGTGTGTATCTGGTATAGAATGGCGTAGTGTAACACAGATTTTTCCTTTCCTTTTTAAGTGTATGTCAAATTATTTTAAATAAAAAATTGCAAATAGATTAAGGCGGAATTATTATAATAAAATTTGTACAAATTTTGTCAAGCTTTCGAAGATACAACATTATTGTCCTCCAGAAAATATATTGTCAAAAAATATATTATATAGTCAAAAATTGTTCCCCGTATTTTTGGGATAAAAGCTGGTAATGTCGAAATCACCCAAATGGATAATAATAAGGAAAGTCATGTATCCGCACGTGACAGCTCGTTATTGTTTTTTGCAACGTTTAAGTACATATTTACAGCAAAAAATATTGTTAAAAGTAAAAAACGACATTTTATTATATACAATTTCGCTAAACATATGCCAAATAGTTTGTAGCTAATTGCTTATAAATATTGGATTTAATACTTCTAGTTGCGTCAACAAACTAGTGTAAATCCATAGGAAGTTTTATAAACAATATGTACTTTGGACTTTCCGTGACTCCATATTTTTCTGCTCTGCGATGATTTATGCCATTTACAACAATAAATAGGTCCGTAACGAATCGTTTAAATATTTTTATCGAATCATCTTAAAACTTATAACTCGGTTTATCATTATCAAGATAAACTTAAGTCCTTTCGTGGCTTACAATGTAAATGGCAGTAAACATATACAAAATTCGCAATAGATTGGTACCGCGAACGTTGCCTCTTAGCTTACTGCTCAGCACCATCAATTTTGTTGTAAGGCAATCCATCCACTTATAGCTTATTTTGTATTTAAGTTATTTACAAACATTAGTTTTGTACCGTAATTTGTTTGATAAAGCTCTTCAAAAAGAACAAATTTCAATTATCACATGCATGATAATGCTACCGTCCGTATTTAAGGTAATAATGGTAATATTAATCTGATTTATGTTACAAACTTCAACCTGATTTGCACCTAGCTATCTACACTTTGATATAATTAAAAAGACATTAAAATCATTGGTTATTTTAATAATGTTACTTTAGCTTCATCTGCTTACTATCATCTAACAACCAGAAACGCGTTTCCTGTTGGATAAAAAATTCACCGCATTATTCGACGGGTGTTTCTTCATTGTCAACGTTTTGCAAGCTTACTGGTGCATGCAAGCAGAGATTGTTCATACTTTGTAACATCGGTTACATATAACTCTGTAAACTACTTTTCAGGTAACGCTTTGCAAAGCCCATGAGAAAAATAACACGACTCGCGGATGTAGCCAAAATCAGAGCTGTCACACTTTCATTGTTGGGAACGTGGTGATTCACTGTAAAACGCAACGCTACCCACTCGCATTCATCGTCACTCAATGCAGTTACAACATTAAAAATCTGAAGTTGTTTTACGGCTTTGCTAACCTGTCAGTGAACGGCTTGCACGGCAGCTAACATCATTGTTGACAATCTATGAGTCATCACTGGGATCCTCAGTGTACTTTGGATATATACGACAATATAACAATGCAAATTCTTACATGTTGTACAATAGTAATTTTCTGTATGGGTTCTGTGTATATTATTTGAACGAATTTTACCACTGAGCCTGTATCAAGAAATAGCTATGATCACTTAACTTTAAACTTACTGAATACTATTTTTGTTCCATTAACTTATTATTTTATCAAATTATGCATTAACGTTTATTTACGACCCAATTGGTTTGAGCTTACTCGTGTGTAGAAAACAAAAATCGAGTCAATATGCATTGAAAATCCCAGTGTTTATTGGAGAGCGTATGCCTGGATTACTGATTACTGGATGACCCCTTCACCCTTGTCAATAGGCATTGGTTTCCAAAACGCCATCAAATTTTAGCTTCCTCTGGGGTTGGTAAGGTAAACCAACCGGTTCAAATGACATGCTTACGTAGTGAGTAGGTCTCTATTTGGTAGCCTACATGTAATTTTTTTAGTGCTGATTGTTGTGAGAAAAATAAACTGGCTTAATCACTGTGTAGAGACGCCGATGACAGTTTTGTATTGATACAAGCTGATTGAATTGATAAAAACTTGATATTTTGGCCTATTAGTCGACCTGGTATCGCTATACAAAATTTGAGCTAATTTGATTAGTTTAATTTTTGAAACCCCCCCCCCACTCTCCAAATGACCCCCCGACCAAATTTGATGAAATTGCACCATTAGAGANCCAAATGACCCCCCGACCAAATTTGATGAAATTGCACCATTAGAGATGCCACTAACCTAAGTCACCTATATGCTAAATATGATCCATTTTTTTAAGTTTAAATTTTCACCCCTCAAATGACCCTCTGGGAGTTGACCAAATTTGCTCAAAGTATATCCCGAAGATGCCACTACCCTAAGGTACCTGTGTTCCAAATTTGAGCCAAATCGGCTGAAGCGTCTGGCCTGTACAGTGATGACCGACAGGCTGACAGACAAATACGCTAATCTGAATACTCCAATGGAATCTAGATTTCATCGGCGTAATAAATGGAACCAAAGTTTCTCTATTGCAAGTGACCACGTTTATATACGTGAAGGTGAACGTCTGAGTCAGGACTAAGACAAGTCAATTGTCAAAAACCGGTATCTACGACGTCTAAAAATTGATGGATAATTAAAGCTGAACTCTAGTTGTGCTGAACTGGAACCTATAGCAGTCGTAAAAAATGTGCCAAACACTTATGTTAGTTTAGTTAAATACGTACATACGTCACTTCTGTACGTAATCTATCTATGCAACAAATTTGACAACCTGTCGCTGTGTTAAAATTGATTTAACCCTAAACTCGCAAAAAAGTACTTTAAAAGAATTCCTAATAGCTATCACGAATACAGACAGTCCAAAGATCGTGTGTTCTCCTTACGTTCTAAAGTAATCACAACCAGCTAGCAATTAAATCGGCGGAGTAAAGGTAAATGTTTATGAGATGTAAAATGACTGTTTTCGTACTCTATTTGTATCTGTTAAAAAATAGTCCTAGCTTAGCTAGTTAACAGCAATTGTTAAGTTAATGATTTTTGTAGTTATAGCGACATTATTAGGTCTTCTTAAAGACCTATAGTTTTACTAGGTGGTGTGGTGTATGTAGTCTATCTCTAGTCCGTAGACACGATAACTTAAAAACTAATTAAAATTTTCAGTCTGTTTTCACCAATCAATAGTTATGGTTAATAATTTGGATGAGTTCGAAGATCGAAGTTGGGTCAACCGGGGGGTCAATTTTAAAATCAATGCATGACCTATATTTTTTAATCCACATATAGATATACAATAGGAAGTTATAACGATTTGCAAAATTTTACTTAAATTGGTTGGCCCATTGAACCCCCAGGGGGCGGCAAAGATAGAAATTTGTTTTGCTCATAACTTTAAAACGGTAAATCCG
>JAHZNB010004408.1:0-20205 GCA_027744295.1 Callyntrura guangdongensis
CGTTTTGTCATCATCCTAACAAAATTGGCTAAATAAAGGAGTGGTTTGCGTTTGATCAAAACAGTATTATAAGAAGTAATATCAACACGGTTGTGATTTTGAACGGGAAATTCTTAATACGGTGGTTGACCTGGCCCTGTGGATAGCGACAACTGGCGACATTAACGTTTAGATTACTAGTCACTTCTTCACTTTCCTCTTGTCTCCGCACTCAAGCTGCTCAGTGATCCCACATAAGAGGAATAAGTAGTAGTCAGCGAGTCTTTGAATGTGTGAAAGTGAACGCACTGCGTGATTGACTACTGAAAAGGTGACATGGCCGGTTAATAATGGCTGTCTGACGACGTTAATACAAACTGGGATATTGATCAGTGAAGCAGTAATACCTTGTCTATAGCTCCTTGTGAAAGAGCTCATGTGTGCTCCCCTAAACAACTTTCATATATCAGTTTAATAATATCTCTTTCTTTTTCACAAACCACAAAAATGTAGTGGGCATATACGGTATTATTTTTTCTTTTGATCAATGCGTGGTGTCCCGTGTACTTTCCAAGAAACTAGATAACATGTAGAAAGAATGTGCTATGACTTGGGAGACAACACATTCTTATTCTTTAAACATTATGGCTTTGATAGCATTTTCTTTCAAATTCCGTCTTTTTTCCCGTGTATGTGTACACAACGCTTTTCTTTTCTAGCCGCGTGGTTGAAACGTATCAACAAAGTGCGTTGTTGTGTTTTCAAATCCCGGCGACAATAGTATACGTCCTGGGCGGTGTATAAGAACTTGGCATTCTAAGGGCTTTCCTCATGAGCGCCCAATTGACAAGCTGATGCGCATAGTAGAAGTATATGAGATTTGGCGAGCAATAAAGTATGTACCTATGCAAGCAGCGATGATATAAACTTCAATTTTTGGATGGATATGGATAAGATGAATGTCATGATGCTGACGGTACCGGAGGATATTGATTTTAAACCGGAGGCAATATTTATCAATAGATATTCAGTTTCCTTATTCTTAGTTTGGAAGTGAATGCAGAACGTAAGACGAAAGGGTAATAAAATATTATATATGGACAATATCTTGTACGGTACTGTGTTACGCAATAATATGTTGGGGGTTTTTATTTAGGTTTTGTATTTATCCACAAAAGATAATTTCTCCACAGGCAAGAGAGAGAGAGAAGGAAAGCAGAAATAAAGAGATTCGATACGACTGTAAATGATGCTTTTATGTGTAATAATATTGCTCCGCTATATTTATTCATTATACAGCAGGACAAATTCTCTCCGTTAGCTATTTTAGGTAGAAATTTCTCCCGGGGTGTGCATCTGATATCTTTCAGGACGGGGTGAATGAAAGGGATGCTATAATGCACGAATAATAGTGTAATGCGTGAGATTGACTGTGCATTAGATAACATTACAGTGGTGGTATGGGATGTGGCGATGGCAGTATAAGAGTGACAAAATGAAAAGATGTAAGATACGGCGAGCGATGTGAACGATATTATAAAATGATGATCGTTCGTTGTCCTCCAGAAGCAGGGGACATTATTTGTCATGATCCTCCGCTGGCGGTTGATGTTATTGTTATAATGGCACGAAAGTAGGCTGATATGAGCCTGACGGCAATGGTGATGTTGAATGGGGAAAAATGTGATGGTGCTTGTTCTGTTGCCAGTTAAAGGATTTTCCACTTTGGCTGTTGTCTTTGCATGTTATTAAAGGTACTTATCTGAGACAGCAATGAGCAAATACGGAGAAAACGAGTGGGGAGACAAGGAGTGAGAGTGCGGGGCCGGGGGAAGATGAGGGAATAAGAGTGTGGAGGCACTTTTCCACTTGAACTGCGTGTGCACCCAATAATGCCATTATTCTCTTATGCCAGGATGATTCTGAAAATGTGACGAGACGAGCAGAAAAAGGGGTCGTCGCTTGGGCTGCTGATGGCGGTTTGGTTAGAGCAGAGAAAACTGATGCCAAGCTGCTTTACCCAAAAACTCTCTTTCTCACTCACCAACACAAACAAGGAAACAAATAAGGTGAAGAGGCTCACTTGCTCAAAACGACGATTTTCGCCAAGTAGGATGTTTGTAGTGGATAATATATGTCCTTTATATGTATACCTCAGTGCGTATGTGCCTAAGGAAGTGCCTTTTCCTATTGCCTTGTGTCGTAATAATAACCAAAGGGTGAAAATAAGAGCCTGAAGATACGGCAAGTGGTTGAATATTTTCTCGGGATGTTATGCCACAAGAGCCATAATGATGATGATGCCACCTTTTCCTCTCTAACCAACAGATAGAGGCAGAGTAGTATAAAGAGGGCGATAGGCAACACGATGAATATGTATGCATTTCAGTTGTTACTCAAGCGGAAGAGTTTTGACTGGCTTTATTGCACGTGAACGGTCATGCATGGGTTGGACGTTTGTTCATGAAGAAGTGGAGAGAAAGGGAGAGAGAGAATAAAGAAGAGTTTTAAAGAGTTATGCGTTGTGGCAAAGTGTGGCTTTGTATGGGAGAGGACACCAAGAAAATAGAGTGGTGTGTGTGGGGTAGTGCAAAGGGCGTGAAATGCTCAGGGTTCCATTTTCAGACGTTGTAACTGATAGTGTCATTTAAGTGACACCTTGAAATGTTTGCAGCCTCTGCCTATATGACTGCTGCTGCTACCACTTTTCTCTCGCTATTTATTCTTCCATTATTAGAGGATGAAACACGGGACGTACATATACGAGAAAAATGTACAAAGTTTTTGGGAAGAGGCGGTAAAGATAGTATAAAAAAGGGTCATGGTAGGTAAGTAGATTCTGCCATGCTCTCCCACCGTGTAGATATGCATATGTGTATATGTAGGTGTCTGATTATTATTGTTACTATCCAGTGAGAAAGACACGATGACGACGACCAAAAACTGCTGAACCGCTACCTACTCTTCTAGTGGTACAAGTGGTCTTAACTTTTCTTATAAATTAGCCCATGAAAGAAATTAAGTTTCTTTTCTAGAAGAGTAAGAAGGAAAGCGAGTTTACTGGCTGGCGTACCTCTATTTCCCCTCTCGTTCTGTCCTCTTTTTCTACTTACTATTCCCGATGGCACACGGCGTCTCGTTTATATTCTTCAACTGCGTTTGCTTTTCTTTTCACTTGTCTCCCTACACACAAGTCGGGCAATAGTTGCATTGGTGATGGGGGGATGTGTTGGTAAGATTGTGAATCTTATTGGGATTGTTGTTGTAACACATAATATCATCGTCGTAGTCGTCATTGTGATGATGATCACAATCACACTAGGCACTATAGTAGGTGTGCTTATAAGTTTGTTATAAGTATGTTATATCCAAATATACTTATACATATATGAACGGAAAAGTTTTTCATTTTATGAAAGCCGCCGTTAATGTTGATACTCTGCTTATTTCTTGTCGGTCGTAACATGTCGCAGCACTGTATTAGAAAAGCAGTTGCGTGTGAGTTTGTGTTTTCTCTCCTCTGACATGCCCCGTTAAAATACCCTTTGGGAATTCTGTTTGACTGACTGACAATAAGGGAGTTCGCTTTGTAAGAGAGAAAGAGAAAGTATTTATGCTTTATTCACTATTTGCATTGGGACCCATTGTTATACGATGTGACAGGCGAGTTAAGAGGGAAAAGATGGAAGGAGAAAAAAACGAACGAAACAAATCTGCTATTTTAAAGAAAGGAAACCGAAGGAGAGAGAGACCATCAAGAATAGCTTTGCTTGTATCGCTGTTGCTCGTTGAAATAGACGACGTCAACAACGACGAAACTAGAGGGCAGCCAAAAAAGGAGAGAAAGAATCAAGTGTGCTAATAAAATGCATTAAGTTTATAGTCACACGAGATATGTGAGAAGAAATTAAATGAACGTGTTTTGTTGTTGTTGTTGATGTGTTTTTGGACTGGCTGACAGTTTAATAGTTTGGATTGGCGTTAGAATGTGAATCCACAAGGACCTTGGCGAGCTCTGCAATAAAGGATGACGTGGATCAATATAAATATTTAGCCGATCTATTTGATGATATGTCACTATAGTGTTAAATCAACATCAATATATATAGCGTATGACTGTTGCGGGGACGCTTTGGGGGATACATTTTAATAGTATGTCAAGCATGCCAAGTATTTCTTAATGAAGAAGGAAAAGGGTCGGTTTGAAAATAAATGTTCAGTTAGAGTGTCCAGTTCACTGTGGGAAAATAGAGAAATGAACGATCAATAGAGAGAAAGAGGAGATAACGCAGTAAAATACACTGGAATTCTGTCGTCGGTGTCTGTTTGAATATTTGGGTGCAGAATCAGAGTTTTATTTAACATTTTCGGCTGGTTCTCCTATATCGGGGAAAGTAGGATTCATTATTTTGTCTCTCTCCTGGTTGTGTAGATGTTGATCCTATTAGGTGGCTGCTGATGAAGATATGGCGGAGGGAAACTCGAATGACTTTCATTTTTCCTGACTATAATACATAATTTGAAGTGATAGAAAAAGTTTTTTTGGAGAACATTATCATCAGGAACGAACGAAGTGGTACGTTCTTTCGACCCTTTTGCATGATTGTACAAAGTAAAAGCGATGGTAACGTTGGCAGGGGCTTTGCATAATACAAACGTTGTTGAATAAAAGTGGAAAATATTTTCGAGGGAGTATAGGTGTTGTCATCGTTTTGTTGTGAAGAGTTTTCAGTGGGAGATGTGTGCTGGTAGGTACTACTATCAAGCACTAGACAGCTACATGATGTCTTATTTCTTTTGAAAATGCGGTTTTCCTACTGCCACTACTCCTCCACCGCCGCTTAATGAAGTACAAAATTCCTTAACAAGGAAACTTCAAAGTGGTTTCGTTGTTCGTGCTTATAGTAATTGAGCGACTGTTTTCTCTCCTTTCATTAGTATTCTGCCTAGCTACGACAGTGTATGCCGTTGTAGTTTGTCGGAGGCTTAAAAGAGAAAAGTAAAACGAAGAAAAAAGCTGGTGTGCTGTGATGTAGGGACATTTCCAGACACAAGTTACAATCATATCAGAATAAGATTGTCAGTTTAAATTATGACCATTGTTGTAACTGCCTTTTCAACTTTTGTACGGAAACAAGCATGCAAGAATAGAAAAAGTTTTTTTTGGTTGGGGGAAAATTGATATTTTTTGTGACAAGCGGGGAAAGAGCGAGTAGTCGTGTTGAGCTGTAATGTAGGCGGTTGTATGTAGCAAAAAATCTTTTTAGCGAAATCCAGAACTAGTTTTGTTGAGGTACACTTTTGTGTATTATCGTCATCCTTTTTTTGTTTTGTGCTGTTGTAATTTGCTTATCTCGAAGAACGAGAAAGGAAATGGATGAGTTTTCTTATCTTGCTGAAAAGTATCTGGATTTATATACGTACATGTAATATATTATAGCTATTAATTTCTTTCGCCTGTTTTATTTTTCTGCGTAGTAGCGACATCACTGACTGGAGTTTTGTGTGAAAGCAAATAATAAACATATGTATACAAGATCTGTCTACCAACACGCAGTGTAACGAAAGAAAGACAAGAGTACACACAAGCAATGTTAATATCTTAAATTGGGAATTCGCATACCTTTGCATTTTTCATTGGAATCCGCGTGCCTTTTTGAGTGGCTTGAAGAAAAAAAAAAGAATTTCATAAGGATGTTGCGTTCCTTAGGCAACGGCGGTAGGCGATGTGGTGAGATGATAAAAAATAATGTGCTTTATACAAACGTATCAGGAATTTAAATTTTTAATGAAAAAATATGTGTAAAATCTGCATATATTCAGAAAAATTGCATTATACGCTGACGTTTGGAGAGTTTATAATGACTGCTGAGTTTTATCTTCATCTTTCTTTCAAATTTTCTGTTCATCCGCCCAAGCATCTGTTTTGTAGCATGGTGCGCGCAAACTAGGAAGAAGAAAAAAAGAAATGTTATTCCTCTCAGTAAAAGTGGAATGACATTTGAAATAAAAGATGCATTCCAGAAGAAAATGAAATAAAAATGAATAACAAAGCAAACGAAATACTCCCTTTACAAATTTTTACTAGCGGTGCTAGAAAGAATCTGAAATAGAGATTTTGCTGCTACATTTTAAGTGTTTTTTATTGTTATCTTGAGAAGTGTATTTGGATATGAGACCTCTCTGGTGGCAATTTAAACAAAAAACCTGGACGGTTTAATGTAGCATAATTTTTGGGTAGAGAGGAAGCGACATGAAACATTATTTTCGGTAGCAGCTTCGGTCTTGAGATGAATAATATACGGGTATGAATTAAGATTTTTCGGATGGGAAAGTCAAGTTTAATTAGATTAGAAAGATGAAATGTGAGATGTCTTTCAAGATGGAAGAGAGAGCAGAGAAAGTAAATTCACAAGATTAAAAGCGCACATATATAGAATTGGAAGGAAAACAGTTGAGGGAGATTCATCATGACATAATGTTTTCCTTACACAGTTGGAAAAGAAAAAAAATATATATGTAGGAAAAGGAGACGGTTGAAGGGGAAAAGGAGAGAAAAAGATTTCGAAGAGACGGAAAGGAGAGAAAGAGTGCGAGCGTGGGAAGGAAGGAAATAAGAGGACGTGTAGCTTGCAACCATTCACGGAGGTTGATATGTGAAAAAGTAAAGAGCAGTTGGTTGGAGCAACATTTCTCTCTCTCTGTCTCGCTTTCTCACACACTCTCTGGTAATGGTAACTGCTGTTAAAATAAAACTGGTTGTTTCAACGGCTATAGGAAAGAAACAATTGCATATTATAGGCTGATACACAGCAAGAGATATAAGCGTTTATAGTTAGACAGAAAGAAATGTGGACGACGATGGTGGTGACGATCTCGATGATCGTGTTCGGAGTGGTGATATATCCAAAGAAAGCAGGAACTAAAGCGATTTTTTTCTTTTCTACGTGTGTTGAGACTTAAGTTGTGGACGGGACGGGACGTTAAATACTTGTGAGAAAACGCATTTGGAGGCGAGTATTTATGCATGTGTGTGTTTTACATCTGGGTATAGAAGGAGAAATAGACAACAAGAGAATGTCGCTAGTCTCGTAACTCGTCTAAAATTATTGGCAATGCTTGGAGGCTTGCAGCAAGCAAAGGCGAAGAAAGACATGTGACAGGAAGAGCTACTAGATACGCGTAAAATGGGAAAGCGAAGTCAAAGTGGCACACCTTTGATATCACTTTATCACTTGTATCTAATTTAGACTTCTATAATAGGGCTTTCTATAATACACAATCAGATAGGAAAACGGTGAGAGACTGGACTCGCTTAATATTTGTAATTAAGCAGTTTTAGGGAAGAGAAAGAAAAGTTGGTTGAAGGGAAAAATGAGGGGGAAGCTACATAACTGTTTGCGCAGATGAGAGACTGGGGCTCTTGCTGCCAGGTGGTGTGGGGAAATGAGATAATATGTGACCCCGATAGCACGTAGTAGAAGCCCGGATTATTTTACAAGACTTGTCGTTGTGATTTTTAAACTGATAACGGAGACGAGATGAATTTTATTTATGATTTGCATGCGTATCCAGACATGTATATTGCATGTTGTGAAAATGGGTGTTTCAGAAGTAGAACTTGGTTTAGCTGGGACACCAGCTAAAAGTAGGGGAAATTAAAGAAACCCGAGAGTTTTGGAGGGGTAGAAAAGTGGCAGCGGGAATGAGCTAGTCAATAAAAAGCGAAAAATAAGGACAGGGTAGACGAATGTAGAGGCTGACAAAAATGGAACCAATCAACTACTCTCATAGTTATGATCAAGTGCATCTGTATGCGTGCCTCCTTCCGATGGAATTGTAAAAGGAAAGATTTTTTTTAGAGAAAGTTAACATTTTTCATACTTATTTAGTTCCCACCACAGCTGCGAGAAAATCATTTTCGAGAAAAAATATCACGTGTATGACGGATTTGTATTTTGTACGTTTCAAAGAGAGAGTCAATTAAGAAAAATAATCCTGGAAATTTTCACTAATGATGTAAAAAAAATACTTCGTTTTCCCTGGCGAGAGTAGTTTTTTGCGTAGGTGTTGTCAACATCGTCGTGATGATGAATAGATACAATGCCATAATAACACATTACTTTCTCACTATGCTGATTTGGCACTGCTGTGTATTAAGCTGATAAGCAAATAAAGCTGAGAAATGTTTATGGACTCTCTGCAAACCCTTATTTTATATAGGAATCTGTAAGTAGAGTCGAGTGGTGTTCAAGAAATTGGTTGTCAGTTCCATGTGCTGGCTGTGAGAGAAGTCTTTATTTTCCTTTAAAAACACACGTAAACTCAATGGTACTTTGTGTATCATCATAATATCTTTCGTCGCATTTCGTAAGACGCTATTAGATAGGTAAGCTAATGAAATTTTCCAAAGGCTAACTCAATCCATAATGAAAAAGTCTTCGGGCGTGTGAAGTGTATTGGGATGATAGTGGAGAGAGATGGGAAGAGGATTAGGGGTGCGTTTTTGTCTACACAAGAGAAGGTAGATAGAACGAGAGAGACTTGTTAGATCTTGTTAAGGCTGATTAGGTTGGAGGTTGCCAAAGGTTTATGTAATTTTTTCTCTTTGAGTGTGGAGAGCTTCGAGAAGAGTGACGAGAGTCAGAGAAAGAGGCAAAAGGGTAAAAGGAAAATGGATATAGACATTTAGGAGCAGGACGAGGAAAGTTGGTTGTGTGGTGGTTGTGGTAGAAATATCCAGCTGTGCAGACACACTTGAGCTTGACATTTTGATGAAAGGTGTCGCATACTAGAAAAGGGAAACTGTAATATTAAACGAAAAAGGGAACGAGAGAGGAGAAACGTAAAACCAGCTCCAGTCAGTTTCTTTTTATAAGTTGGTCTACCTAGTTATTATTATTACACACTACTAAATTATTACTACTATCACGCGGTATGCATATAATACTACCTTGTACAACCATGTACGCAGTTTCTGTTCCCGTTTTTTTCAAACTAGGTTCACTGTGAATGCCATTTTAACCTTCGCGTGTAATAATGATAATGGGAGTAATATTTTATAAACTGATGTTAAGCAAGAAGCAAGAGAGAGAGAGAGAGAAGTAGGAAAAGGGAAACCTACCATACGAAATGAGCAAAGGAGTTAGTGAGGGAGAGCCAAGAGTGTAATATCCGTACAAGCTGTCATGCTCGACTTTCTGCTTGTCTGCACCGTGAAATGTGATGGAGACTTTACTGTAATGGCGTCTTTGATCTCCTTTTTTTCTAGATCAGAGTCAGAGGGAGAAAGATAAAGATAGAGAGAATGCTGATTAAATTTAAATCACGTTAGATTTTGATTTTTGGTATACATACCATTGCCCTGGAAGAAAACGAGGACACCGACCCAGAATTATAATCCATTTTTTATCCTGATAGTGTCGTCGTTATTGCCAGGCTAATAATCTTGGGGTGACGATGAGAACGAACAGGACTGGACCAGTCGAGATTTTTTGGGACAGCTTGGGATGGTGGTTGCGTTGTAGGCTCTGTTGAATACTTTTATTGACTTGGGCGATTTTGACTGGAGTTGTTGGAAAAGCTATCATTATTGTAGATTATGGGTAATGACGACGATGATAAGGCACTTTTTATACTGCGGGTGCTTCTGTGGAACACTTTCACTGGGTTTGGCGATAATAATGACTAGCAAAATCCAGTTTGTTCCTCCCTCAATAAAATGATCCGTGCATCAATGGTGAAGCGTGTGATGATGGCAAATAATGTCTCACTGCTGCTGCCCGGTTTGTTCCCTTCGGTGACTGAAAAAAAGTAAAATATATTTCAATAGTAAAATAAAATGGCAGTGGGAATACGGTAATGTGGTGGTGCGCCCTTCCTTAAACATGTAAGAAAAAGAACCTTTTGAAAAACGTCTTGAACTGTTTTTGAAAACGTCCAATTTACTGGAATAGTTTACATGGCCGCGTCTTTACACATTTTCTTTTTTGGTGAAAAAGAATGTGTACTTGTACGAGTTTCCTTCCATTCATATCAAATCGATTTAGAGGGAGAGAGGAGAAAAATGAAAGAAAAGTCGTTTTTTATGGAAGAAGGAATTTCTTTTATTACCGCACCAATATGTGTAGAGTCAATGCTATGCCCGCGTATAATATTTTTTCCCTGCCGTCTCCCCAAAAATATATTTACTTTACCAACCAGAAGAAAAAATACTTTGTGTCCGCTGCTACTCTGCTGCATACCTGTCTGTCTGACTCTTTTCAATACGCAATCATTCCGCTAGAGTAAGTCAATCTGGAAAAGGAAGAGAAAAAAAGTGTACACAAGTTACACATATTTGCGGAAGACGGATAAAAAATACCCTGGCCGCATTTACTTTTACTGCCATGTTTTTCGTCTTTCTCGCTCAGTCTCCACTCGCACAAAATGGGGTACCTTGCCACGACGACAACAACAACGACGTGATGATTTTCTCTATATTTATTTTGTCGTTTAGTGTGATGATGGGGGAAAAGCAAAAGTAAACGAGAGAAAATAATAACGGTTAAGGAAGAAAGAATTTTTTGACGATGTGTATGGGTCTATCGTCATTGTTGGCAAGTTTGTTAGTGTGTCTGTGTACACATATGCGGCTTTTATTCTGAGAAGAAAAAGTTTCCGTTTTTACCAGTCATCACCAATCGTTTGTGTGATTTCCCCCTCTGCTGCTTTCGCTTTGACTGGTTAAGTATCCATTCATTCGTCGTAGTGTGTGTGTATGGGTACGAGGAAAATGAGTGCAGTGTTGTACCAAGAAGGGGGGAGATACTCAACGGCAAGCACACGCACGCATCCTTCTGCAATAATAAAAAAAAAGTTGCCATTTTTCCCTTTCAGACATATGGAAAAAAGTAGATGTGAAAATATCAAAATGAGTTCCCTTTTTAGTGGAAAAGTTTCTCTATATGATGATGGTGATGAGGGTAAGGGTAAAAGTTTTTCCTCTTCCCCTCCCCACTCTCTGTGTGTAATCGAAAATTGGAGTGACGCTCATAGTCGTCGCTAGTGGCGAGACCATTTTACGAACAAATTCAGTAAAAGTGATTTAATGCAAATGTTCTAATTATTAAATTTATTGCATTAGAGGAAACGTTAAAAGGGTTTCACTCCTGGACTTTATGTATGTGAATGTGTAATATGTCTGTACTGCGGTTTTGTTAAGAACTCCATTGCAAGAATCAGGAGAGGTAGAGGAAAAACTATGGGCGTGTTGGTGATGGTAATGATGGTGAAAGTTTCGTCACTGGAATTGAATAAGAAAATGAAAAAATACAGAGAATGCAGGAGTTAACTCGGTAGAAATAAGATAGGACAGTACAAATGTAAATGTAGAAACGGTGGAAAAGGTCATTGAAATAGGATAAAATTTTCACTACGTGCTACTGTGATGGTACTGGAGTCAGTAGGAAGAAGGAGAAGAATATCAGAACAGATGTGCGCTCATTCATTCGTCTAGAGAGAGAGAGAAAAGTAAGCCTTTCTGAAAACGGCTTCAAATAACCCAATACACAGACAGCGGAGAAAGGAAAAGTGTGAAAAAAGTTGAACAGGTTATGTAAAAAAAACTCAACTAAGTTTCTCGTGCAGTAATGGTAGTGGTGGTGGGGTTCATATGGAATGTAATATTCATTGGGAAAATGATACCTAGTCTAACATTTTCTCATTTCCATATACTTTATGTACGCATTTTGACTAGAAAATGGAGAGAGAGAGAGATCGAGCAAGAGAAAAAAGAGCTCATCGACTTCCTTCTTTCTCTCGCCTCTCTTCCCTTTTCATAGAAAACGTTCCTGTTGTGACGACTACTTCTACACAACTGGTAGAACAACTACCCAACAGACGGGGGCTTTGCAAACAATGTAAAAAATGCCTGCTGCTCTGCTGCTGCTGTATGCATAGATACATGTATACATATATTTATAATGGATTATATGTAGCACCACGATTTTGTTGATGCTGCTGTTGGTTCTCGCTGTAACTGCCAGAACAACTACCACTACTGCTGCTACTACTACCACAGTTGTTAGCATGATGGCCAAAAAAGTTCTTTTTGATATCGTGTTACATTCATGCTTTCCTCTTCCACCAACACCACATCACCACTACCACCATCCTTCGTCCATTTTCTCCCGACATGAAGTAACAGAGAGAGAGAGAGAGTTGTAGTTTTATGCTAGTATTTTCCCCAGAATCTTGTGTTTCTTTTGGCCAAAAACTTCCCCACATGAGTATTGATTTTCGGTAGAAAATTCCCCCTTGCTGGGTATATGTGTGGAAAAGAGAAAGTGTGTACAACAAAAACAGTCATGCCTTGCGTATTATTATTATGCTGTAGCAAGAAGAAACAGCAGCAGTGAAATTCTCGCTACTCTTCTCATGGAATCTGTGATGGAATTTTTAGTTTCCCTATTTTCGCCTTTATTCTCTTTTTCTTTTACAGAATGACTACTCTGCATGATGTGTGTGTGTTTGTGTTGGTGGGTTGCATAGAGAATAACTTTTTTACGCCTATATTACAAGTTGTAGTAGCAGACAGGCTGCATACAAACACGTAGTCAGAGAAAGAGAGCGACAGAGAGGGACAGAAAAACTTGCCAGCCAAAAAGATTCTCCGGGAGACAGAGTAAAAAAGGATGAGCTCTTTGGCCCTCTCAGTTTTCCCTTTTTTCTTTTTTCGGGCTTTTCTATTTCGTTCATTGATGCTGCAACTGCCACACGGATGAAAATTATGATGATGATCGCGTTCATGCAATGGTAGCTTTTTAGCTTTGAAGTGAATACAGGTTTTTTTCTAGAGAAAAGAATGGAGATAGAAAAAGTGTATTTCCCCTTTTCTAGTCATTTTTCAACATTCTTTTTTTGGTAGGAACATTGTACGCATACATCCGTGTGTACATACTACTTGCTCCATCTTGAAGTTTGAATTTTTTATGTGTCATCTTCACGAGAGCAGAGAATAAAAATTGTGTTTTTGTTGAAAAATGATTCAGTTTCTGGTATTGACTGGTGATTTTTTGTTTGCTAGAAAAGTCTATTACAGTCGGTACACAACAGTCTATCTATAATTTATCTTGGAGAACGATACTAATACTGGGAAAAATCGGTCTTTACAAAAGGCACATTGTATACGATAGTTGTTGGCGATATCGTGTGTTATTGATATTGCTTTTCGTTTTCGACTGCAATTACCTCATTCAGCCAACCGAAATGGAGAGAGAGGAAAAAGTAATGGGATGATGATAATATTGATGCAACAAAGTTGCATGCATGCAATGCAGGTACGCACACACCCAATTCTATCTTCCCATGCACTCTCCCAATGTGTACTTTGAACCAAAAGTCAACTTTGGCAAAAGACAAGGAATGAAAAAGATTTTTTATGGGTTTGCACTCTGTATAGCTATGTGGCTGGGCTGGCATGTGACATTTTCATGTTGTTTACTTTTGCCAATCTTGTATCTTTCTGTGTTTCGATTCGCGTGTGTATGTCATCCACCACCACCATTCCAACTTGTATGGCAGATGTAATGGCGCTACGCTACTGCTCGTTGTATTTACTTGCAGGTTTGTTACGTTACAGCTACGGTGGCTGAAAAACAGACAAACTTGCGGCATGGCGGTGTGTATATGTGTGTGTGTGTTCATGCTCATTTGTTATTATTAGTGAGCCGGGGAGAAAAGAGAGTGCCGCGGCACATTATTATGCGTTATCATTATTGCATATTATCATTATTCCGAGGAATTAACAACCGACAGAAATGTAAGGTATGTATGCGACGAGGACGATGATGGAAATGGAAAGAGAGAGCAGGGTCGAAAAGAAGGTTGAAGGAAAGAGAATAAAGAATATGGAACGTGACTGTTCTAAATTTAGCCAATCATTTAAATACATTTGACTGCAGGATGGATGATAACATCTGCATAGAGAACAGAGCGTGGGGCGAGCAACCAGCGAGCAGCAAATGGAGAGTGTGGTACTCGTAAAGCGTGTATTTTTATGATGACTGAATGATGATGGTAATAGTTGAGAAAATGAGCAAAACTTGGAAGTTTGGAGAGATGGATATTATTATAATGAGGGAAATGAATCAATGACTGGGAAGGATTCATTAATTTCTGTGAATAGAAGAGGAGAGAAACTACTGGAAGCTGTTTTGAAAGGGGGAATGTACGACATGCAAGGGTACGCGGAAGAACGTGCGTAATTTGAACTAGATGATAGCTAGGCGAGAAGCATATTAGCAGGGAAAAAAGGAAAATACGAGGAAACGTAAGGCAAGTTGGTATGAGGCTCATCATATAATGATGATGGCGTTAACGACGGTTATTATTATGATGTGGGTCTAGAGTCAGAGCGGGAGGAGGAAAAGAGATGATGATGCAGAGGATAATATGCTGACGATGATGATAGTTTCTAACAAACCACGAACCTTCTATTCAGTCAAGAGAACAATGAAAGAAGCAAATGTTACCAGTAAAAGTCAGAATTTGGCATTTCCTCGCACTTCCATTTTCCCTCAATTCGTGTTTGATTCTGCTCCACACTCTTACATCCGTACATCTGTGTGATGTGGCTGAGATGAATATTGTGAATCCACTCATTTTTCGTTTTTTGGAGAGACTGTACTTATTTAGAAGTAGGAGCCGAAGTGAAAAGGGAAAAGGTGCAAGGTCGATTAAGTGATGAGAATGGTGGTGGTGATGATGATGATCATGACGCTGCTGATGGGTGGAGCTGGCAAAGTTCCTTTTTGCTAGAGGGATCATTGTTACATAAATGAATCCGGCTGTTAGGAAACTAACGGTAAGTTGGGTACTGGACACGTGTCAGATATGGAGATGATGACGTCGACCGAAGAAAGACGGATTGGTCACCTTACTGTCTCAGTGGTATGGTTAATCATGCTTTGGTGTGTTAAAGTCTCGTGTTGGGTTAGTATGATGTTCTGGGTGAATTTCGGACGGCGAGAAGGGAAATGTAGAGATTGACATGCACACACAAAGAAAATGATAATTTCAGGTATACACTTGTTTATCCAAGTGGTAAAATCACTGTTCCACTAAAATTTGAGAATGTGATGAGAGTAGTGTGAATTGTAAAAAATCAGAATGTTATGAACGGCTGTGTGTTGGTCGTGTTTCATAAGGTGTTGTTAGATAAAATAGACATTTTTGGATCGACATAGAAAATGATGATGTTTTATGTGTTGGAATTAAAAAGTTGGAATTAGTAGGTGTATGAGATGTCCTAACGGGAACTCTGGTAAAGGGAGAAGACTTGAAACAGGGCTACTTGGTATGTATTAGAGTCACAAAACAAACACATTGTCCAAAGTCCAGAAAAACGGTAATGTGATGGGGTTAATAATTCTCTACAGGGTCAACCCCGAGTAGCTCTTGGTAGTTTCAACGAGTTTCTTTTCTGATTTTTGGTTAACTTGGTCAGAAACTGGTTTAAAAACACACAACAGAAAGATGGCGTAAAGAGATATGATACGCGCAGCAATTTAAAAAGCAAAGAAAATGTAAAATAGAAAGTTATCAGGGAGAACGGTGTGTTGGACGGGAGAAAGAATAAAAATTATGTGTGTAATGCAATGTATGTTTTGCGTGAAAATGTAAAAAAATATGTAAAAAAAATTACATAAAAAGTTTAGAATAGATTCACTTCACTGATATCACCTCGCAAACAACAGGATATAGATGTGAAAGAGAGAAGAGAGTGTAGTAGTAGTACAAGTTGACAGATGGACAGAAAGCAGGTTGATCAGCAGCAGCAGCAGCAGCAGCAATAGTGGTAGTAGTGGTAGATAAAAAAGAGTTAAAAAGTTGTATACATGTTCGGATCGTGGAATTTGTATTTTTTGAAAGCTGTTACTATTTTGATGTAAGATTGGGAAAGAGAAAAAAACGATAGAACGAAGATATTTTTTCTCTAAAGTGCTTTTTAGCAGACAATAGACGTGAAAAAATATATAATTTTTAGGTTGAAAAGATGACGACGAAGTAGTGGAAATATTTTTGAATATACAGAGTGCTTTTTGAAATATTTTTGATTTGAAAATTAAAAATAAATATTCAACTATTTTCTAGATGACGATTTTGTTCGTCTTTTTCTTGACTTAGGTAGTTTTTGTTGCGCCAGAGAGAAAGAGCTGTGCATCAAAAATATTTATAAGTATTTATTATTATCACCGGGCGATGAGTTCAAAATTTCGGAGACGACGGGTTGTTTGACGGTGGGTAAGATGAAAAGTACGAGAGGAACATACGGAGAGCAGCTATTTTTAGTGCAGTGTGTCGGGTTGCTGCATGAATTTGGAATGTTTCCTTGTGTGCGGTATGGATGGGAACCTGGCTCGTTTCACCAACCATTTTTTTGTGGAACAAGTAAGTTCGGAGAGAGTCGGCGGGCTGATCGGCGTTTGTATGAGAAATGCTCCTTTTGCTGCTGCTGCTGAAGCTTTCAGCTTTCTTTTCGCATGCAGAGAGCTTGGCAAGCAACACCAGCAACAATAACAATGTAGGATACGACTTGCTTTCCTGGATATCCATCCACAATGTAGAGATGATACGTAGTGAAAACACCACCATCACGACAGCAAGAGCATTGTGTACTGGGATGCTGATAATAAGATGATGCTTCCTATATGCGTATGCATGCTCTCGCCCACAGTGGATTCAGCGCATGTCGGTATCACGAATAAAAATTGTTTCTCCTTTTGCTTCCGTCTCGTCTTCGTCTTCTTCTCCGGTGCAAAACTCTCTGCTGCCAGTGCCAAAAGCAGAGGGGAACAGATTTAACAATGTGACTGTGTGTTTGGGTAAGAAAAGGAAAGTAAAAGTGTGTTGGTGTGTGTCTCTGTGTGTGTGTTGTGTAATAACAATACATAGATGTGTAGTATGTTTCCTCCTTCTCTTTCCCCCTTCTCTATCTCACACATACAGATGCACACACAAACACACACGCAGCCTGTCGGTTTTGCCTTGTTTCCAACAACTAAAGTCAACTGCAAGTTTGATCCTTATTCACCTGCAAATCTGCAAGACATTGCTGTGCTGCTGCGGTGTGGCTAGCTACTAGCTACTGTTATAACAAACATGAGAGAGATTTTGGTCACATCTTCAGAGAGTAGCTCCGTAGTTGTCCTCATGGTAAAATAAGTCTGGATATAGCAGAGACGTAGAGGATGGAAGTGGGAGATAAAATGAGTACGGGAAATATATAGGATTTTTAAGCCTTAATGGTGTGCATGTCATCATCATCATCATTGTACGTACTGTTTTTGAGTTGAAGTTTTACATCAGGACAGACAAGGAGCTGGTGTGGTGAGCTGGACACTGGGAGCAGTACAGGCTTCTATATAGTTAATCAGGCAATGTGATAGTAGTAGGATAAAGGCCATTACTCCCGCAACAATTCATTCATAAAGTGGATTACTCATGAGGATAGGTATCGACGACAAACGATGATAGCTGCTTGTGGAATGACGAAAGAAAAGTGGTATTTGAAGAGAGCTACTTTACTAACAGAGGCATAGATACGTAATTACGTTTGATCTTGTTGTGGATGGAGGATAATTTTGAAATTATTGAAGGAAATAACGTTAAGGGAATTTTCAAGTTAGGAAAGGAGGATAATTGGATACACGAGGACGCTGATTGCGAGTAAATAATAATATTATGGAAGTAGATGGATGCATACGGCAAATTAATACGTTTTATGACGACTACAACATAGAAAGAAAATGCAGAATTATTTCTGTTTGACTACGTAAATTTAGAGTATATCTGGTAAATAAGGACTCGGCTGACGTTAGGTAGAGTTTGCACTTGGGCAGGTACCGCAGTAATTTAAATTTTCTTCGGAAATCACGTAATTTTTGGGCAAGGTTATTTTCGTGTGTTGTTGTAACTGACGAGGATGATTAATGTACAAACAAGGGGCACGCCAACATAGAAATGAATAGGAAGGCTGCTTCTGTAGCTGCTGTGAGTGGTACTAGAGCGTCGGTTGTAACCAGGCAGAGTAAATATTTAAGCTGTACAAAACACGAATGCATTTAAAGCTTACACAAACAAGGAGTCTCTCTGTCTCTCTCGTTCACTTTCCTCAGTCATATTAAATGACGATGTCTACTTTAGCCGCTTATCTGGTTTTGGTTAAATCGGCTGTGTAGATGTGTGTGTGTGTTTCTATTTATGTATATATTTATACGTGTATGTTATTACTTCAGCTACGCTAGGAGATTGGGGCCACCATCCCATAGGAATGGACCAGCTTGCATTTAGCCGAATTAAAAGATAATGTTGAGTTGAATGGGAAGTTTGAAGAAAGGAAGGGAGAGAGAGAAAAAAAGGAAGTGAAAGAAGCAGAATGACGACTTTGAGAGAAAAAGGGATGCTGGGACTTGGAAAAGCGCATAAAATGCCAATGAAACACGTTTCGCTCAAAGCATTTTCAATTTGGAATTTAAATGAAGAGGATTAAAATGGAAAAGGAAATATATGACTAGGTTGAAGGAACCGTGAAATCAGAAAGATTTTGCATATTACGCATACATATAAATACCAAGTAGTTGTACAAGTAGCTAAAGAGAGAAAGAAAGCGATGGCTCTGACGAGGACGACTATTCTGACGAGCACCAGTGTGTGCCAGACGGCTTGCTGGTGCACACTATACTACTGAGTAGCAGGTATAGTGGTATATGTTTATATTTTTGAGTCTATCAAAGTCAGTCTGAAAAAGGTTCATGGTTTTTAATACCATAAAAATACTTTTAATACTACATCCCCCACGGATGGGTAGCAAGAAGCAACACTAAATTCGAACCAAGGTACGGCTACTAGCACCGCAAGTTTAGCTGCTATGGTTGTTGTAGTAGTTAGTACCAAGACCGCTTTTAGACGGACCTACCAATGTATCATATAGATATTGGTGTGTAGGAGTAGGAACGAAAATCGTAAATGGGAATAACTAAGTAAAAGACACACACAGAGAATTCCATCTGTGGGGTTGTGGATGAGAAGGATTCAGGCAATATCGTTTTATAATAAAAAAACAAAGTAGTCGTAAGATATCTCTAAAAAAATTCTGCATAACTATGCATAAACTTATTTTTCAACGTTCATCCTTCCGGAATAGCTACATATAATTTTACAGGTCTCTCTCTCGTCCTTTTCCAAGTATCATGTGTGTGTACAGGCGGATTATAATGTTGTAATACTCTCATTTTAGTTTCTCTACTGGTCTTTCCTCCTCTTTGTTCAGACTGTGTGTTGGTAATCGAGAAATACTCGATAAAAAGAATATTTTTTGTAAAAAGGTAACTTTTGAAACGTAAAAACTACGCATATAAATTGTTAGCTCAGGTTGGTAATATACACTTTAACGGGCACAATAAGCGAGAAAATTATGGTGCGTATGGCGTATTTCTGTAGAAGAGATCACGACAGTATTGCCTATTTTTATTGTTATAAAACGAACGACACGGAAAATGAGAGATAGAGAGAATGCAAAATTCCTTCTGAAAATGAGCATACGAAAGAGCACATACAGAGGGGAAGAAAATGACAAAGAAAGTAATGATGTTGGTAATAATAATAAAAGGTAGTTTGAAAATGTGGTTTTGAGGCAGTTGAGCGCGTGTCACAGAATATTTCCGCTTGTGGTAAATACAAAAGTGAATATACATGTTGTATGTAAAACGATGTTAGTAGAGTTTGTTTTTGTGGCACTAAAAATATTAGTAGAAAAAAATGGAAAAAGAAAGGAGAGAATCGCTGGATAGTTGGGTGTAGTAGATACGATGTCTAATAAAGCTTTTAGTGTAGCTGGTGGTGCGTTTTCCTATTCGTATTTGTGTTTTGATGGGTAACGTGTAATTTTGTGTCGTTGGATATTTTGGAAAGAGTGACTTTTTCAGTTGGAGAAAAGATGACGAAGGGACCATGTGGCCGGAACTGTGGTGAGCTGCAACTTTCATTTCTACATATTTATATATTCACTGCTGTCCCGCTATCGTACTTCTGCTGCGTTCGCATTGGGAAATACGCTTTACTTAGAGTAAAAATGAATTTAATAAGAAAAGAGGGAGACAGAAAATGAGAAAGATACGTTTCCCGTTAAGGATGTTCAAACTGATATGTAAAAAAAGAAGCCCACATGCAGACATGTATGGAAGG
>JAHZNB010004409.1:0-17254 GCA_027744295.1 Callyntrura guangdongensis
GTGTTTTTTGTAAACACATTTGTTCTCTTTAATTAGAGATTTGGTAGTTTCAGATATTTTGAGCCGTTTCTTCTTGCATAGAATACGTTTCATGAAAACTGAACGTATAAGAAACAATTCAATTTTTACAGCAAAATACCAATATCTTCAGCTACTATTAAGTAGTCGTTGTGAAATCGTACTACTTCATTAACTCTTTAGAACCAAAAAGCCTTTCCGTCAATTGTGCTGTATAAAGTATGTGCATATCACTGTCTTCGATGGTGTATCCAACGGTGCAGAATCTCTCCCGAGCAGGCGAGCATTGCTCACGGAACACGGCAGGTGGAAAAAGAAAAAGTTCCGTCAAGTTTTTGTTTAGTTGTTGGACAATATTTAGTTTTTTAAATAGCGCTTGGATCAAAACTTATGTCAGCAGAAACATCTCTATTCAGGCCCTTTGATATTTCCATATTTGAGAGAAGATAGGATTCTTTGCAAGCACTGACTCCAAGTCTTCTTCAGCACTTCTTGTCTAAAAAACAGTTCTGATATTTTAACCCTTAATTCTGTATGTAAAGTTTCATTGACTGCGTCTGTCAATTGTAAATTACTGTTTGAAGTTTTTCTATGCTGTGTGATAGAATAAATAGTTCGGCCCGGCGTCGCCAGGCTCGCGGAACATGTTCCGAGTTCACGGAACACGAAAAATCTCGCTCACGGAACGCTTGACAGATTCTGCACCGTTGGTATCACTTCTTGTTATCAATACAAATGGTATTTACTTTTCTTGTGAGGTACTGCTACAACAGCAGCAATGTCTTTTCTATTGCACTGAACAATCCAATAACGTAATACGTTAAAAAACAAAAACGAGATTTGATTATTATGTTTATTTAAGTGCACACTTGCGCCAAAGTTCATGCATGACTTTGCAGATGGTATTTGTCTTACTCTCGGCAACTTTATCCATGCCATTGCTGCATCCTGTCTGGGAAAAATGCAAACGTATACAAATGAATGGTGCAATTGATACCCGTACTGTATATTTAGCCTGTAGGAATGCGAAAATGTGTTTTTGTCTAAGCTAATGCTGGTGGCGCTGCGCTGGCATTGACATACACGTAGTCAACGGAATGAAAATGATGTAATGTATTGCAGGCAGATATCGGTTCTTCCGTCATAACTCACTTAAAACGGATGGAAACTTTATGAAAGATCAATATAAATAAATTTACCAACTTTTTAATCTTTTTCTAAACCAATGTTCAAGTTTATTTAAGATAACTTATATGAACGATAATTTTTACATTTACATAGTATCATTTGCATGCATCAACGGGAAACATGTTGATAAACACATAAGGAATAACTATGCATGTAGTCACGGTAACAGAAAATTAAAAACACATTAATTTGATTAAAACGTGAATGATTAATCATAAACATCTGTCTGAATCTACAACTATAGCGACTGCGAGCACTTAAAACTTTAGTAACTATCTAGAAATTGATGTTTTCATTTATTTTTAGTATTTATCATTTTGTATTTTTAAAATTTTTAAAAGTTCATTTTCCTCACCACTATACTACCGTTCATTTTAATCACGATTTTTGCTGAATTTTAAGAAACATTGATAATGATTCAATAATGGGGTAAACGGCTAGTGAGTACTAATAAGAATACTTGTAAAGCTTGACGCAGTGGTTGCCAGAATCTGCTATTGCCACGTATCCATCAGATGTAACGGTAAGACCTTGAGGCCCGTACAACGGTTCCACAGAAGTACTTACGTAAGAAAGGAACGATCCCTGGCTGTCAAAAATCTGTGAGAAACAAGAAGATAAAAAAATAAACAACTAAAGTAACGAACTTGTTTTCAATTGAATGGAATTAATGAAACAGCGAAGATACGTGTAAGCAATACTACTCTTACCTGTATTCTACTATTGCCCCAATCAGCCACCAAAATATTATCATTCTTGTCTACAGCGACACCAGTGGGAGCATTGAATTGTCCATTTCCTTCTCCATTAGATCCAAAGCTGTACAAATAGTCCCCATCGGAGTCGAATACCTGGATGGTTTATATAATTTAATTTAACAATTTACTTTATATACTTATTCTACACACGTAATTGGATATTAACAGGTGCTTCAAGGTGTTGCTTCTTCTGGAACTGGATCCAAGACCATGTACAGAACCTGAAAATAATAAATTAGTACATATAATGGACAGGGTAACGCCTAATTTAAGTGAAATTAAAACAAATTACATACCATTAGTTCGCATAGTATGACCGTTATGGTACTTTTTGGTGGGTGTAGATACCCGTGATCGAGGAGACAACGACGTTGCGCCATTAGCCCGTGGAATACGTGAGGAAGCAGGGTGATACCCGCTGCCAGTTGGTGACCCACGTGAATTAGTACCGTTCATATGATGAGGACTTGGACTAGAGCTTGTCAAACCGTCGTCGGCGTCATAGGCGTAAAACTACATTATTATAAGGACAGTAACGGTATTAATGAACCGGAGTTCTACAAAGTATTACAGCTTTTATCAGGAAAATTTGAAGTCGTGGACATAGCATACCTGGAATGGACTTCCTGAGATATGCTGTCCCTTCACTGAAATCGAAAAAGCAAACGGTCCAACTCTTGACACAAGAAATCGAATGGTAAAAGTACGACTATCAGTTTCCATCGGCTGCTCAAAAGTGAAGACAACGTCTTTGGTAGAACATGTCACTTGAATGTCATTAAAATGAATATCTGCAGAGTTGTTGGTGGACATGTGAAGGCGTAGAAAATGTCTCCGTTGAATAGGAACACATCGCGATTCGACAACATCGCCAGATAAGGCCCAGCCCTTCTGCACGTTTGAAAACACGCGACCCAAAACATTTATGTCTACACTATCCATACTCTGTTTATCAAATCTGTAAACGAAAAAAACGTTATACAATTTATTATCCAACAATATCGTTTTTCTTTCATAATATTTTAATTATGTAATCGACTATCATGGCTTACTCTATAGCAGCGTCCTTGGTAATAGCTTCGGGACTTAAGCACATTTTGGCATATTCTTCCAAGCGTTCACCAATTTGCTTTTTAACAAATAAAATTTCTGTTTCATTTTCGTGACTTAAAGCCTTCTCTGTCAATGAGCAACACTCCTTTACGTCTTGTAAATGTGTTGACAGCAATGTTTTTGATTTCTCTGAAGTTATTTTTAAGAAAACGGAAAAACATTATTAAGCATGAATGAGCAGTTTTTCATCAGGCGCGGTGAAATTGAATTTTCATGAGAAATTTAAAATAACTTACGCAGCTGATCCAGTTTTTGATTAAATTGTGCCTCTGCGTCTTGCTTTAGCTCTAGTCTCCGTTGATTGATTTGTTGCAACAGATTATCAAAAGTCTCATCAATATCACCAATGATTTTGCCTTTTTGCTCTGTTAAAGCATTGCTCCCATCCTCAGTCAATTTGATTGCATCTTGAAGTTTGTCTACCTGCAATTGTACCAATAACAAACGTATCATTATAAACCTTATCTTGTATTTCATTTTTTTATCTCCATAAATAAATAAAATTCCTTACATTCGCTTGAACGGAATCCATAAGTTGCTGAAGCCTTATTTTTTCTTCCAATACAGCATCCATAGCTCGTACCGTGGTATGACGTCCGTGTTCAATATCCGTACAACTGCTGCAAATAGCTGTGTCACAATCCTTACAGAAGAACCTTAAAGTCTGGCCTGCAAAAGGAAAAGGATAATAGAAGCGAAAATGGTTCGATTTTTAACAGTTTCTATTTTAAAAAAAGTACAGTTTTTAAACGTTTAGCCTAATGTAAAAATATTCAAACGACGAGCAGAAACTTTTACTTTTCTTACCAGCATGACTTGGGCAATAAAGGTATCTGGCACCGTCGCCATTTTCTAGAGAACTGTTTGCTCTCTTCACGCTGGTCAGTCTCTTTACACGCTGCGGAGGCTCACTATCCAGTTGTAAAATTTCATGACAGGAACTACCCAGTTCTGAATCCTCCACCTATAACGACACATATCATCATTCTATTAAAATTGTTGTAAATGCACACATGATTAGAATGAAAAAGGTTGGCTGTGTTGGTCATAAAAATGATTAAAAAAGAATAGGTACTGGATTGGTACTATAAAAAACCGGCAACCACAACCCAAAAACCGTACCATCGTGGGATGTTTAACCGAGCACTCTTGGCACATGTCCAGATCACAATCATGGCATTTGAATTTGGCCAACTGACCACAGTAACAACAACGATGTTCCACACCTTCCTTGTCCATTGCGAGATTCGTTACACAGAAATTAGTTTGAAGGGCTGACACCTGCAATAATTAAAACAGTGTGATGTATAGGTGAAATTTCCATGGTAATTGCAGACCGATATCGAAATTGCAACATTTCAGAAAATACCAATTACTCATGCTAATTTGATTTACAAAATTGATAAAAAAAACAGGAGCTTACCCCTTTTTCAGGTAGAATGGATTGCTGTCCGCAATCGGGACAAGTCAGTGTCAGGCTCTCAGGCGGTAAATATGCTATCAAGCAACACTCACAAAAGGTATGCAAGCACGGTAAGACCTGCCGGTAAAACAAACACAATTAATCACATGAGAAATCCGGAAACAATTTATCTATCAAAAACCACGTTTCTACACGTCAGCTTTTACCACTGTCTACTCATCAACTGACAGTATTTAATTGTTACTAATCAAGAAACTACAACTATTCCAATAAAAACTTTGTCATTCCTGTAGCATAATGTTCAGCAAATAATATAATACCGTGTAGGTCATTTTATCTATCTAAAAACGTACATAGGTACACAAGCTTTGTTTCCTTCGTTTGTTTTGATTAATAGAAATTACGAACTTATAGATAACTAGGAATGCCGCTTATAGTCCCTTTAGTTATCTAGAAAACAGTCAAACCAATGCACAATCTTCTGTAAATACACACAACGTTTTAGATTTTAATCTCACGTAACATAGCACACGATACTATTAACTTATGCTTCTGTTTGCTTCAGTGTATTTAGGGTTGTGTAGCGTGATTCTATAAACACTAAACTAAAGGAAACTGTATTAGGACAATGCATTTTTGCTTTCCACTACGAATTTACTAGCGTAACGATGATACACGACGAGTAGAATTTGCACCACTTATCTTGTCTGAAGATGAAAGTACGATACCAATTGATAAATGTTTCCTATCTTACAACTACACTTTCATGGAAAATCGAAAGTGCAAATCCACCCTCGTTATGGGCATTACAATTACAACATATTATCCCGTACGGAGATACGGGGTAACACAAGACTGTTCGGCACAGGACACAACTATCACAGTCACAGACAGTATTTTCTAACGAGAACACCGATATTCAATGCGAAAAGAAAATAACATGGTCTAATAGTAACCAGGTGACACTAACGAGGTAAAATACTATACTTTCCGAAGCAATTACCGCAGACTAAATTAAAGGTCTTGCGCAACGATGTGTATAAAACAACTAAAATCCTGCTTTTTGGTTTCCAGCATTCATGATGAAAACTGCCTAACGATTTTTCAGTATACATGCGACTGTTTTTCCGTAACTTCGTAGTTTTATTTGCCGTCAATATTATTGTTTGAATAAAACAAGAAAGTCTCTTACTTATGCCACGCTCTGGTCAATCCTAACTCGTCTTGCGGTGTCACTACAAACTGCGTGTCAGCTCATTATTTTTTCAACGTTACCCCATTTACCCACTTTTGTCTCGTCTATCTATTTTACAAAATTGACGACAAAACGCCACTTTCGTCTTAATACCGATTTCAGCTCTAGCGTCACTTGAAACACTATCGTAAATATTCCACTTTTCTATTTACATATTATGTCAAAGTAAATTTTCACAGAGTGGTTGAGTTACAAGGAGGGCCCATTAAGAAACAACATAAATGGTTCGAATGAACAAGTAAGTTTGTAATAAAATGAGTTTGAAAGAAGCACTTGTTCAGTCAGGCCGGCCTTGTGCTGGTAATCCGTAGATAAACAACGTCACACAAACTCAAACAATAGTGAAAAAAATACATAAAATTTATTCGGGGTATGGAATTGAATGTGAATGTGGGCTGCGGACGGTGTTGAAGGACAATACAGTGTAAACAGCACAGCAATCCTGTCAAACAAAAGTGCGTTGTTTGTTGTATCTACGGAATACTTAACAAATTATTTTTAAAAAAGGTCATTGGTGCATGCCAAAAAAATAATCACTAATGATAATTTTACAGACATGTCACGAAGGAACTGTCATTGTATATCAGTTGCACCAAGCAACGGGATAATCGTTTTGTAGCAATGCATCTAAAAATTTCCTCTCTAATTAAGTTTGGGAGATATATGATGCGATCGACATCCAGAAATGATTTTTAGAAGGTCCAAATAGAACTTTCAAATTGTTGTCGCTTAAATTATGTAACGCACTAATTAAGTAGGTATATCAAATATCAATCGTACAGGGTAATGTGAAACAACTTATCCAAAAATATTATTTAAATACATACCCACAAATCCGTTGCCTTGACTGTTTTTGGTAACTTTTTTCCATGCAAATTAACACGTATTTTTGCAAAAAAAACTTTAGCATAAAATACAAATGTCACACCAACAATACAATAAATGCTTGAATTTTCATAAGTATAAATAACACAGAGTTGAACTAATGATAATTTATCAAAAATTAATTTAGAGTTGTTTTATGTTAACCAGTATTTAAAAAACTCAAACGACACGATTTGTGTACAAACCTTGATAACTAACGCCGGCCGACGAACGACCGACTACTAATACTACAATTGTCAAAAAGGATTTCCGTGAAATAACACACACCAACACGCATCGAATGATATGTAGAAACAAACTAAAGCTTCTAAAAATTCTCGGTTATGGTCCTCGAAATCAGCTTTAAAATTTCCAGGCAGGTTGTTATTCAAAATCAAACATGAACATAATCTTACTACCTCTTTCGTAATATTAACTACGATGGATGTAATAGCCCATCATACTATTGACTTCGCTGTCATCAACTAGTCGAGTCGGATTAATTACTTGTATTCATATGCAGGTTCATACATGAGTCGTTCGCTATTTCACAGAGACGGTCACGGATAATTTTACACCTCCTCTACACTCCAAGTCAACTACACCCAAGAGTACATAATAATGTAATATAGAAGATTGATGATTCCTGTATAAATCAAACCACTGTCTGACTAGATGGTCCGGCCGTCCGCATGAATACGAATATTAAAGAACATTGTAATTTTAAAGGTAGAAATTAGTAATGATTCGTTACTAATGAAGTAACGTGCCCTGAAACTAGGTCAGAAGACTCGAATTTGTTTCCCTGCACAGATTCCGAGTCAGCTAATCCTAAGTTTATTTCGGGACGATGCAAGGTACAAAAGAATTTGAGAAGCGGTAGCAATTATATTAAACTGTACAGCATAGGGTAGCGTCAACGTCGTGAGTAGCAATATCACGTTTACAACTTACAATTAGCAGTAACCCTCCCGATCCTTACTGCCACCGTTTACCACGGCTTCTTATGATTATGAAGAACGGAAGCAGTTAATGAAAAAATATGGTAGCACAAAACCTGACACACACACACACACAAACCAACGTGCTGTTTCAAAAATAACACTGACATTTTTTGAACTGGCTACTCCCTCGTCATCGCTATCAACTATATTCCAACTAGGGCTAATGGTTTTTAGTTTTCATTACTACAAGGAAACGAGGAAAACAAGACTGATTACAGAAATCTCTACACAGGAGTATGATTCGGACGGAGACCAGGGAATACTGACGATGTTGATAATTATTACTAGTTTCCTACACAAAAATAAAGTACTTGATTGCAATTTCAGTGGTATTATGTGTACGATATACATCGGCACATACCACACTTTGAACTTTTAGCTCTTTGTCCCAACGAACCGAACTGTGTCTTTTGTGCGACAAGTCATACATTCCTAATACCGATATACTAAAAAATACAATGCCAATTCCAGCTAAAAGGTATATACAAATATGCCAAGGTGTGTACCTATGTAAGTAACATTAGAAAATTTTGCAAAACCTGAACCATGCTGTTATACGACATCTGGTTAATTTGCTCTTTATGATCCCTTACTAATGTAACCGAGTCCAAACACGAGTAGATGGAAATGTCACGTACGGCCGTGACTATTGCTTTAAATCAATACGGGGCCAACAATAACACAATTCGGTTCTTCTTTGTAATAATAGATCAAACAACAATGGAAGTTGCTGCTTGTTGTTGTAGTAGTAGTAGTAGTAGTAGCGGTAAGCATGAATAAAAAACACTAGTTTGGGAATTATGCTAAATATACGTTTCTGCTACTACCAACTACCAACCAAGAGGTGTGTCCGTTTATGTGTAAAATGTGAACGTGCGTACGTAAATTTGGGAGAGTTGCCTCAATCTGAATATTCTAATCTTTTGACAGCGCAGCGTAGATGTTGCGGCTTAATTTTTCAAAAACGTTTTCAGGTAATTTGTGTTAATAATTCTGGCGCGCACTAACTGAAACAACGAGAAGGTTCACGTACAAGTCTTTTAAAGTAAATGACACGAGTTCAAAATGAAAACTTAAAACTTTTTGAATTATATTTTTGAAAAAACTTCCTAATCTAGCAAGTTGTCGGTTGTGGTGGCACACATTAAAAAAAGTGGTTAGTTGAGTTGATCAATTCTTAAGCACCGCTTATTAACAAAGCGCGTCAACAGCATGGTAGTTTCTGCGTTGCTACCAGCAAACTTTTTTCCACCTTGTACTTCAATTATGCTATCATTTTTCTTTGTTTATGCACACTGCATAATGGAAGTCTTCGTCGTCAACCGGGGAAAATTGCCACGAACATGTACACATGGTAACGGAACTACGTGCACTATTATGACTAAAAAGTTCCATGTATAAAGAGGCTCGTTCAAAACAACTCCGTCAATTCACGACGTTGGCACTCTAGAGAATATAATTTGATATTGGATAACGCGAAAAAATAAACACGCTATTTCTACCACCATTCTACCTGAAAATACAAGGTCACCGTAATTCATAGGAAAATACAAGTAACGAAAATACCTTTCTGCATATTATATTATATGGGGCCATAACGTTAGCATGAAGTAAAGTGGGAGTTGGGTATTTTTTTAGTGTTTTGAGCAGTTTTCAAATCTCATCTTAATAATCATGGTTTCGTCGTACTGCATGTTTTTTTTACAAAGATGGTGGACACCTCCTATTAATGTTGCTAGACTAATATGAAATACGTGATAGTGATGGTTTTCAGAGAAGCAGTTTAGCACGACGTGTGTAAAATGCAAGGCAATTTAGGGAACATTGTATGACACGGCAGACGTTTTACACTTATTGCTGTTCCCGTTGCTCTACAAAACACCTCAGGAGTTGTAATGGTGTAATTGGCAGGAAAAAAATTTATGGACTCCCTTTAATATGCTATATTATGGGTTTATAATAATCAAGGTTGGAATGTGACTTTTCACCTTGAGATCATTCATATTCATTATTATTCTGAAAGACTAAAAGCTAAGGATAGATGTGTCTATAATATTGTTGTACATGCATTTACAGGGTAGGTTCGCCGAACATATTATGCATGTGCATGGATTTTTTTCAGTGTACATAAACCCTGAGTGATTTATTGTTATAAAGGAAATTTTTCTCGCAGCGGACACATTAAATGATTGAGTATAAGACATTCCTATCTTTATTAGTTTAAAAAATTATAAGGTCAAAGGTGCATTATAATTATTAAATGCGTATGGTCAATGCTAAAATTAAATACTGTAAATGAGATACGCTTATGCTTGACATGAGGTTTACCTACTTATCTCATAAGAAATGCAGATCGTTAGAAATTACGCCAAAAATAACTGACAAAAAGGCCGTACCTCGGCATACAAGGTAATAATGAAGCGTGATTAACCAGAAATTATGTAATTACAAATGCGTAAAATTACTTTAATTCACGTAGATATAACGTAAAGTAGATTTTTATTGGTACCTTTGGATTTTTAAATTTTCCACGGCAGATGGAACAACTTATGGGATGTCGACTGATGTCCGCTGTTGCTCCGGGTAGTGGCAAGGACACTGGTCCAGAGGATGATGTTTCCTTGCCCACCAAGCAGTTATTATTGGTGGACGAAATAATGTTCACACTCGGGCTCAGACTGCATAGTGACCCGTGACAGGGCCCGATGTCCCCCAACGACATCCTGCCAATCCGTCGCCGACCATTCACGCCTCCCGGTGGCTCTGAAGCTTTACGCGAGATTTGCTGGAATATCGTAAAAAACCAAAATCAGCATAAATAAGTTAAATAACACGGAAAAGTATATTCTTGTTATCGCAATCGGCACAGTAAACCTATCGCGTACATTGATAACAAATTGGAATGCAAACATCCAAGCAGGTCATAAAACTTAGTTATTGGTTCGTGTACATTAAATTCTGCTAGTTTAATTTTCATTGTTTTATTGTTTTGTTGTTAGTCATGTACAACATGTGCTTGTATAATTTTCAGGTGATGAACGATGTAGCCAAAAGTAACCTTTATCACCATATCACCAATACAAACCATGCAGGAATTTGGCCAAATGATGATTACTATGCTTCTAAATACTGCCAGATTTTTCATTCTGCCATAAACATTCTCTGCGTTTTTGTGCTACTATCTTATCGTTACCTCTTTTTAAATCATTGCAATGTTACTACCAAGTGGATTAAGTGAAGTCAAATCAAATTGTGTTAATAGGCAATTAATGTTGTTATCATTAGTACTTCATCTTCTCTATTGTCTATAAAAAAGTATGCGCAATTTATATTATGCTACTTACCTACCTACTACATACATAGTCTTGCGAGTCATGAATGACGATGCTTCGTCTTTTCATCATCTGAACTGTCGTGCCGTATATGGACAAAATGGGTGGATGGTTGACAAGCTAGAGTGCTTGTCGTGAAATCAATAATAATGAGCAGCTCTTTATCATCCTCTCCCTTTCGTACGCAATAATTTTTGGGTAACAATTACGTCTGAGTATTATTGTAAACACGCATCAATAATGTGTTCATTTAACGCACCCAATCAACGTTACTAAAAGAATGCCCAGATTCTTCTTTTATTCAAGTTCAAGATCACTTCCCTGTTTTGGCATCTTTTCATGAAACTGACAGCAAAAACACACATGTCCTTAATCTTGTGCTGTAATAGTGACAATGCATTGTGCAATTTTTATGATTTTCATTTCCCATTCAGAGTAATACTAATTGCATTGTTCGTTTAAAAAATAAAATATTTTGATAATTTCTTAATTTATATAGAAACAAGATGCACAAAAAGGTTACGTGCTTAAATACTCGTAAACAAATGTGACCAATCAAGAATTGAAAAGGGATTGCAACAAATGTGACCAATCAAGAAATAAAAAGGAGTTACTTTACTTTTTTCAGTGCAGACGATATGTAAGTTAAGCTCGTCCCTATTTTACCTTTTACAGAAATCTGGAATTTGGGCGATTCATGGTCTATAAACAGTTAAACATGCAGACTAGTACAATAGTGAACTATGCTTGATATGCTATACATACTTCACACCTATATTTAATCGTATTCTTGGTCGACGACATTTTGCCTATTTGGGAATAGAAACAAATGATCAAAAGAGTTGTTCAAACCCTACAACCCACACACTTTCTGCAGGCAACCACTAAAAATTCAAGATTGCCTGTTGTTTGTCCGCCTACGAAGTTTGACTTTAGCAAAAAGGTAGTCGAATTAAGTCGTCGTAACGATGCGAAATATACATACGATATGGTACTAGCTAGGACGCCATATTTGATAAATAATTTCGATCGTGCCCTTACAGCACAGTACTGCTATAAATGTAGCAACCTTTTTAGATGGAAAATTTCTATTTTGTAATACAAACATGGGAATCTTTTGCTATTACCCGTTCGAAATACACTGCCAGCATCATCTTGATCTATTGGTACTGGTTGTGTGTTACGTTTCAAATCTCCAAGTGTTGAAAGTAAAAATGTTATTCACTGAAAACGTATCAATTGTAATTGTTCGTCCAACTGGTTGGTAGCGCAGCAACCAAATCCAAAAACCGACGTTGGACTAAAGAAACTTGGGCTGCACAGGAAAGGAAACCACAAGCACATACACACACGGAACTTTCAACTGAGTGAGGGGAAAAAATTAAAACTCAGATAAAGTTAGCTCAGATAAACCCCGCCACACAGTAGCTTTAGTTCATCATCGGTCAATATCTGGCAAATTTCTTCGTGTGATCCGTCTTTGTCGTTTGGGGTACCATAGTACCATTACCAGCCATGCAAAAGTGATTTCACCGAAGCACAACTACATAGCGAAACGACGAGAGATGACCATGCAGAGACGCAACTCGACTGGAAATTCAAAAACTACTGACTGAGCAGCTCATCATAAAAATTAAGTCTTTTAGCGTGCATTCTTCTTGACAGGCATGAGCATTCAGTTTTTTATGTGCGTTCAAAACAACAAATCATTGTAGCTTTTTTTATTAGAAAATAAAAAAGGACTGTAGGACAAGTGTTTACATGAAAGAAATAAATAAACTGGCAATGGCGCTCGACAATGAACTAGCTCGTCCAACTAGCTGCCCGATTAAACGTACAGAAGTAAAAATATGTCCATTCGATACGTTCCTAAACACCAGCTCGTTTGACTGCACCTGAACTACCATGGACACAAGAATAATATTATTGGACATTACTACTATTATTACTACACGTAGGTATAAATATACATACTATAATATACAATCTTATTTTCTGCCTGTGAGTCCATCGACAAAGAAAAAATCTTATCTCAAGTGGTACTAATAATAATGCTTCTGCGACTAGTGTGCAACGATAGTAAAATTGGTAACTGCTTGTCAACGTTTGTTCGATTTGATATGCCTCAAGGTTCCATTACAATTGGAATAAACAATAAAAAAAAGCCACTCGACGAGTCCAATAGTGTGCTTCACTTCACTTCACTTGCATTTTTTGTCCATATATCTTCACAGTAGTCAGTAGTTCACTCTTAAGAGAGATGAGATGAGATATAGGGATTATAGCGTTTGAAAACTGATTAAACCAGTGGGAGCTGCTGGTGATGGTGGTGGTGTGGTTGGTAGTACCCCAATAAGTATATATTAAGAAAACTTCGGAATATAATAGATAATATCATTGCTTCAAAATGTCACCTTAATAGCTGTTCACTTTATTGCTGCACATGACGTCCTTTGCAGAACAGACACAAGTAATAGCATTATGTTATCATATTAAATGGAGATTATGCGAGAAGAACACACAGACACAGTCAGACCACAACTGATTGGAAACAACAATTTTATTAGTGATTTTTATAGAAAAATAAATCACACTACACTACTTTACGTTTTTGCTGGTTCGAGTTAAGCCAAGTCTTTTTTGTCAGGTACCTCTAATAACCACCATGAATTCGATATTCAAGAACTAATGCCGTTTATTGCGTTGTGTGTTGTTTGTAAGTTTTTACTATTTGAGCATTTAAAACGCGACTGGGTATTACGATTTGAAAAAAAATGCTGACGATGGTCGAAAATAAAAACAGCTTAAAGGTTTTTAGTGTAAAAACAAAATCGTTAATTTCCAACCGATCTGATGAGCTAAAAAAACTTGTGAGCTACGAAAACCCTGCCTAGGGCTGTGTGAAACACAGTCCTCGTCGTCACACCGCGGACGAAAAAATGAAAAAGTGTGTTGAGAACGCGGAACGCGAAAGGAAAAGATAGCTTCCAGAAAATGTTATGTTGTAATTGTAAATGTTACAAATGCAGTGTAATGTTTCAACAGTAGTCGTTGTACTAGACGGAACGACCGTAAAAATTACGCAAAATGAATAGAGCAAGTGGTGGTGGTGGCCGGTAAAAGTACGAAAGACACAGAAACTCAAAAGCCGCAGAATATTCAACTTTTTTAAGGCATACATGTATGGTGACTATCCTTCATGTCGTTACCAATATTCGACGACATAATAATACCCCTGATAGTTTTGGAAATGAGGGCAACTTTAGTTCATGGCTACTCCTTTTCATTGAACTACCTGAACACGTTCAGAACTCGGGATTACGTTTGTTTGTTTGTGAATAGTGGAGTTTAAGTGTGTCTGTGCAGCGTTGCCGCTGTTGGAGTGGTAATATTTATGACTCGAGGTAGGTTGTTGGTAGTGGGAGCAGAGGAACAGCAAATCGATTACAGCATTTGCATTCTCCGGAAAGTATCCTTCCTGTATGTGAATTTGGTTATGGCGAAAAACTGTGAGCGAGCCAAGTAAACCCGTCAATAATTCCCAAATAATAATAGTGTAGCCAATGTTTTTGGGTCATTAGTTCACACAGTATTGTCTTTACGACTCAGATAACATTGCATTGCACAGGCGTTCAGTCAAGTGACACTGAGCAGAGCAAATAATTATTTTCTTTTTCGTTATTTTGCTGCAGTATTTAGATTGGTTTAGTAGATATTTAATGAACGGTTGATTGTCTGCACTCTAACTCTAACCTTAGATATTTAACGATTCAAGCCCAATTAATTGTTTGATTTCAAGTTAAATTGGCGTGCATTAAAAATACGCACGCTATAAAATGGGCTATGCACACTTTTTTTCAGCGTCGGAATTCAAAGCGAAACGAAAATTGTGAGTGTGAAAGGAATAGAAGCAAGCAACATTTAAAAATACTTTTGATCCTGTCTCTCTGCCTGTTTGCGGCAAAACACGTATTTAAGTTTATAGCCAGAGATCAGTCAACCCTGAAAAAGGAATAGGGATATGATGATGGGATGGGATAAGGTAAAGGTTATTTCATAATACGTATACATTACTACAACTACATAACAAGAATATGGTGTAACAACATGACTGGCCAGCCAACTGATTTTGAAAGTTAAATACACACACTTATCTTGTTGCATTTGTTAGCTGATTGATCATGGTTGTCTAACCTCCTGTACACGTATGCAATGGGGCGAGGAAAAGGGATTAAACTTTAGCATTTCAATCTTTTTGTAAACTGATAAAAAATACTTATAACTTGAAACACTTCAAAATTTGTATTTCTGAGATAAAATTTTTCATTCTGCAAGTTTGTGTTGCTTTTTGAAGTATAGGTCTAATAAAGATGTCCCCAAATGCAAAGGAATACTGAATCGAATCGTTGACAACCAACGTCATTGTAAAGCCAAGCTTTTCAAGTCGTACGTATAACAAAGAAAATAATTCGAATTTCATGACTTACTTTTACAATGTGCTGTCAAAACACAACTTGACAAAAGGCACATTTTGCATAATAAATTGATTAGGGGTACCGCTCACAGTATAATCAACAATTCAAGTATGAACGCTCCATGAAGTAAGGTAAATAATATAATAATAATAACATGCTCTGACAATCTTAACACTACTAAGGCGTGTGGTTGAACACATGATAATAATACATCCTTTTTCCAGTCAGTCTTATTGACGTGTACAGGTCGAAAGTGTCAAGGACAAATAAAACCGCCGCACAATCTCTCTTTATTTTTCTCCCTACAGATCTACTGACGACTTGTATTAAGACAAAGCTAAACTGAATATTGTACGTTACTGTAGATGATATTACCGTAGATAGCAGATAGTAATTCAGGATGCTAAATTATTTATTCCTCCATTGCTTAGCTTCATATTAAAGTGGATAGCAAAATATTCTGATGTACAAGAAACTGTATAATCACCAAATACGACTACATTACTTGCAGGCACCTGGTGCGTCAGATGAATTTTAATTACTAATATTGTTTCATTCCTCGTTTATTATCCCACAGAATAAAATCAATCTACAGATGATAAAAAAAGATGGATTACAGTTTCTTGTCATATGATTTGGATATTTGGAATAAATACCTGGGCATATATAGGTAGTAGTAATGTTTATACCAACTTCAAACTTCACCTTGACTAATACACTATGTCGAACCACTTGAATGCTATATGTGATTTGTATCAAACAAAGTATTGCATTTTGAAATCGACAAAAAAGACAAGCTTATACATCCAATCATCCAAACAAAAAACGATGACAAGAATGACAAGTGGTTGAATGAGTTAGCTTTTACTTGTCTTTCATTAGAAAATGCCCCATCACTGACATTGATATGCATGTGCAAGACAAAACTAAAACAATGATGTTACCTACACGATATGTGATTATGTGATGCTATGAGAACAAGCAGTTTGGTGTGGTGAATGGTGAGCGGAGACAAGTTGGAGTGGAGCGCATGCATTTTTCGCTATTCCCTTGGGTGTTTGGAATCTTTGCTATCCATTTTTGTACCAATCAACCGAACCGCATTGTCATGCCGTCCGGCCATTACATAAAATGAATACTGCTTACTTTGCGGCATGCAATTCGCTCTTTTGGGAAAGATTTTGGTTAAAAGATTTTGATACAGAATCTACATTTTATGGTTATGCAAAGTTACTACGAGCCGTCGTCGTAGTCATCATCATCAGATATATGCGGCCAGTCAATACAATAGATATGATTCCTAGTTAACCACACATGGCGATTACAACAATAACAATAACGAAATTATCTAATAATGTATTCCTAACACATTTCGTTACTATACATTCCAATTGCTTCTGTGAAACAATACCATCGTCAATCGTCATGATGATGATTGCACATTCTTAGATTTCGGAGTTTTTTTTTCATGACTACTTCGCGCGTAACCGCGGCGTTTTTTCTCGTCTCGTTTATGCAGCTATTAAGAATGGTTTTAAGAGCCGCGTCTTTTTAACTTTCCTCCTGGCTCCTTCCCTGGTTATTATGAGACTACAAGGTCGTGGATACAACTATTGGATTGGCAATTGCCACGATTGCTTTTTTCCTATTCACACACTAGAGTTGACTAGAGTCATTCATTGACATTAGGCAAAACCAGACTTAGGACGGAGCTAGTCATTCAAAACTGCCGGTTTTCAACGAGAATATATTTTAAGAAAATGCTACACGGCCACACATAGTGCAGGTTTCAGAAGCTCTGGAAAGTATGACTAATTGTAAATA
>JAHZNB010004410.1:0-11276 GCA_027744295.1 Callyntrura guangdongensis
ACTGTCGATTTTGTGAGTGGTTTTCATAGTTCCTTGTCCAATGATTTAAAATCATTAAAATTTGATTTTTAACTAGTCGATAAAACGTGGAAATTTAGCAACTCCCAATTTTAACACATGGTAGGATGAATACATATATCCGTGTTGGATGGTGTTAATTCATATATGAGAATACGTGTATAAATTTACTTATCAACCACCCATATCATAAATAACTGTAAAGTTATTGCATAAACATACTAAATACATGCAATAAATCCCGAAAAAGGAGAGGTTTTCGACGTTACAATAAAAACAGTAATTATCATAAATCTACAAAATACCTTCTTTATGTTCTAAAATATGATGTTTAATCTGTCCAAAATATGATTTAAATGGCTTGTGAACATTCATAGAAAAGTAAATATTAGTTGTAAGCCAATTGATGTACTAAAATTAATATTCTACAGTTTCATTGTACATTGCGGAGTTGCTTTGGAGCTCTCCTATTACAAAATACATTTCAACATGTTAAACGTGATGATACAAATTTACAGGAAGAATCACATCGCGTCATAATCAATAACTGACTTTAACCAAGGAACAAATTTTCTCACTCTCGAATAAACTCCAGGATACTTGTCATTTGCACATCCAATACCCCAAGATGTTACTCCAACTTGCTTAAAAATAACTAGAAGTCTCACGTCTCCCCGACGTCGTCACATTACTCGCTTTTTTCCAGAGAAACAGCGGACCACCTGTGCGGATAGTGGGGAGAACAGCCTGTAATGTTGGTTGACACTGTTATCACAATAAATTATCAAGTTATCAAGTTACCCACCACTATCGCCTACACAGCTATCGAGCCCTTTATTCCATGCGCACATCATGCTGTCCAATACTTCCGGTGCTGAGAAAGGCAATTGGGAGTAATGTTGCCGGCATTCATTTAATGAAATTAATTTCAGTCGAATTTGTTGCAGAACCCTAGAATGGTTGCCATATACCGATGTTCTTCCAAATCCCACGGTTATTGCAGTCTCATTAGCATGAATTTCCTCTTCAGACAACTGGAGTTGGTCTGCTGATGGTAGGCAAATAGGACGTACTCGACTAGAGCAGTTGACTGGAGACGCCAGTTTTACCACTCCAATATCATAGTGATATGGAAATGACTGCTCGTACTGAGGATGTACAGTAATCGACTCAATGGGGATGTCAAATTTATCATGCTTGTCGTCCTCTGACAATGACATGGTTTCGTTTTCATTCTTTCTCTTGTCAACTAGCTCATTATAACCAAATTTTACTTTGAAATTTCTAAGCCCCACTTGAATCATCGGCAGCAGACAGTGGGCCGCGGTAAGTACGTAGCGACGGGTAATCAAACTTGCACCACAGTGAACCTTTGTTGAACGATCACTACGAACCTTGGCATAAAACGTCAGAAATAATCAGTTAACGTCAACATTGTAGGAGTACTAAAAATTTCATGTCATTTCTCAAGGTTAATGTAACGTTTATCTAAAGAACATTGTTCTGGACAAAGACAAAAACTGAAAACATTAACAATAGATGCAGTAATTGTCATACCAAAGCCGCAAACCATGGCCATAATTTGTTTTCGCTAACTGGTGTTCCCCCGACGATTTTTCCAGACGCAAAGCTTGCAATTCCACATTTGCACAAATTAGCAAATCCAGTTGTAGTGTCATTATTTCTGTCACCAGTGGAAGGAGGAGACGTGAGCGTGACCATGGGTTTTGTTGTAGTTGTTGACGTAGTTGAGTTGGACGAAAATACCGGCTGGTGGTGCGTGCTAGTAGAGATAGACTCATTTCTGTTTAATGTTTCAGTAACCCACTGGTCTTTGTCGTCACAATTATTTAATGAGTTGTTACTACTTCCATTATTATCTATAATAGCGTTCGTGTTTGTATTTGCAAATACGAGATTAGTCCCAAATGCAACTATTACGGCTATTAGCCAGATGAGATTATTGTCACGAATATCTTGTCATTGAAAATTAAATGGGTAAAACAGGGTTGTTTTATCTATCATAAATCACTCCACCTTACAGAGTTATAACCTCACTCAATACTAGGAGTCGTGAAAATGTCAGGATGTTGGCAAGAATAAATTACATTTGATGTTTGCAAAAAAGGAAAGTGTTTTGTTTTAGAGAACACGAAAGTCCGTGTAAGGCAGTGGTGCGGTTGCTGATGATGAGTATGAGTAATAAATGACTAACTTGTAAGACAAACTTTCTGAAATATCAACATCCATTAAGAGTTACTTTACTCACAGAATAGAAGTTCTGTTATAGAACCCTTCTGAACAAGGTGTTTACAGTTTTTCAAAGGTTGCGAAAGACGGTATTTTTCGTTAGTCAAATACCGTCGCGAATTCAATTTGCAAGTCAATAAATGCAGTTTGTGCTTTGAACAGTTATATAAAAGTTCATTGATTTCTCATGCAGCGCATTTTGAAACTCAATTTTAGGAGGGATTTTCATTTTTATTTTTAAAGTTTGGCGAATATATACTTTCATGCGCCAATGGTATAATATTATATGTAAATGTATTTTTGTATCCCGCTTGGCGAATAGAGTAATATTTATATACATAATATATAAAGTCGGAACTTTGTCGGGAAGACAGTTAAAACATGGATAACATTTAACATAGATGATAGACAACTATGTAAAAGTAATGTTTTCTTATAATTTGGACGTAACTACTGGCGACAACCCTATTAATTATACCATGCAAGCTATGCACAAAATACGATTTTGCAAAACTGAAATCTGCTTGCTCTTGTTCTGTCTTACGTGTTATTAGTGCATTACGTGTTCAGTCAAATCATATCACTGTACGAATTGTCCACAAGTATTTTTTATACATATGACTGGATTATTGGTCAATTTTTTAGATAAGTTAACTTTAAAAGCTGCATAGGTAAACTAGTATCTTCTTTTCGAATCTTATTAAGCAACTTTATAGCCCTCTGGTGTAGTAGTATGTAGGATTGTCTCATAATAAATAATCAATGACGTGTCAAGTAATAACTTCAAATTACCAGTGAACAGTGGTTACCCACAATTAGAATGTTTAAATTGAATTTGCACATGCAGCTTTTACTAAGAGGGTGAATACTACATACGACACCTAGACCTAAATGAGGGTAACGAGTGTCTTAACTAACTATTGGGTGCAGAAATACTCATCCCATCATAAAATTGTGGTATTGCATTGCAAGTTGCGAAATAACTTGTCTTATTTCTTCCTTATAATTAAAGAAGAGACACATTTGGCCCAATTTTTGGGGATCAATAATTAGATGACATGTTCAAACGCTGTCAATCAACTCTTCAGGTAATCTGATAAATCTGATGATACGAGAGATGCTCACGTAAGCACTGCAGTTGTTCACTATATCTGCATCATACATAATATCTCACATATTCGTAACATCATATCTGATACATTTGTAACCTCATATGAAAATTTCAATTTAGAAAAACAAACAGGCAAAATAAACAACTGTCAACGACAATTGCTTCTGGTTTTCATAATTCTGTGCACATGACCCAATGGTTCGACGAACGTTGGCAAGTTCCTTAGGCAGGGGTGCATGCACGCAAATTTAAAAGGTGGTTGCATTTTGCATGGATATAAAAAATATAATTTTTGAAGGTGTGTTTTTATTTTTTATGGCAATACAAGCAGTTACCAATAAAAATAAGTAGCAAAAATAAAAGAACAAAAGATGAATGATGTGAGTAATGAGCAGCCATTTTGATGCTGCGTCATAGATGAAGATAGCCAACATGCATGAACGATTTTGCAGATTGCTTTGCTTACCATGCCTGTAGTACGCCAATTATTGTACTTATTTTGAACAATGCACGGAATTAATTATGAAATGCATGGTACACTGCCACAACATACAACAATCATGATAATGATTTAGACGCAGAAAATGCGCAAAGGAGGTGGTATATTTTCAGGGAAACTGGTTTGACGGCAGCACAGTAGAGCTTTTGCCTTGGAACAGAAACAGTGAAGTGGCCTTCATCCTCAAGTTTACTTTAGGAAAAGTGCACAATAGAGAATACGCCCTCGTTGCATTTTAAAGGTCGTGGCATTTGTTGTTTCTTTCGTGCCTGATGTGAATGTGAGTAACTTGTGCATATTTTGGAAGGGATTTCATTTTATCCATTTTGGTTTTTTGTGCAGGTTTTTCCGAAACGATGTTTTTAAAAGTGACCCTTGTCTTCACTTTGGGACTATGTGCAATGATAACTGGTCACCATGGCCATGATGACCACCACGATGACCATCCGGCCGATTCTCATAATAAAAAGGTTGTCCAAATTGAAGTAGGCGAGTTTTGCGACCTGGCTTCCGCCCCCGATTCAAAAGAAGGTACATCTTGGAGCACGGTTGAACAAGATGTAGAAAAAATTTGTGCACTCGGATCAACATGCATTAACGGAGCGTGTAATTGTAATGATCTTGCTGACGGAACTTTAATGGGAATCTCGCAGGACAACAACGGAGGTAGGATTTGTCGTCGTTTGGCAGGACAAAAATGTTCCAGTGATGACGAATGCTTTAAAAATGTGTTGTGTTCTAAAGGTGTTTGCACATGCCCGCAGGATGTGCACTGCCAGACTACGAAAAATGATGTTTATATTTTAGATTAATTACGACACTACCCATATTACAAATCGGTGAATTGTTTCCCAACAATATCTATCACAGTATTTGTCAGTCCTAAAAATAACTTTACCATTTAGTAGTTATCATAGAATTTTCACGCCGCGACGTGGGTTTAGAAATTAAAGTACACCATGATGCTCTGTCGAATTTTAAACAATATTCAAGAATTATAAAAACATGATCTATTAACGTTGTATCGTTTAATCTCAATATAAACAGCTTTTGCCTTGTTTTGCCCATTTACAATGAGAAGTAACTGTATCAATCCAAAATCTATCCAAGTTTTTTTGAAATGCAAATTTAAGCAATAAAGTATAACAATTTCAGAATTTCTAGGCAGCAAACATTATTACTCTGGATATTATGTTGCATAATTATTTTTGTTTTTTTTAGCAAAACCCAACTTCATTTTTTCACCCACATTAAAAATTGTCTAATAATCAACTCAGCGGTTTGGTCACGTTGTCACAGGTTTCTAAAGTTTCAGATAAATTGATAAATGGGTCAAATAGATACCTACTTTATGTATGCATAAACTTTTGTGTTCTCTTAAAAACTGTCTCCTGAATCCGGTCTCCGGACTCCAGACATTGAGTTGTCTTTGGATCATGTAATCATATATCACATACATCTATAAACCACTACAATTTTTCATTTGTATTAATGATTCGTAGAAATACTCGACAAAATTATAACCCCATTTGCATGTGCGAAGACTTTTGTAGCTAATTTGATTGTGCCCACGATAAAAAATGGTATGAATCTGAAAAGATAGTAGGTAATTGGCTGCTTTAGCAGCATTTACAAACAAATGGAATATCTTAAATTTTGCCTGTCTTGCAAGTGTTATATAACGTATATACTGCTCCGTTCTTATTTTTTTCTTTACAACAGCGGTCTTCCTTTAAATTGACTTCCATTTCCTTCGAATAATAATGTATAAAAAATTGGTTGATTTGAGTTTTGGGTGGGGCCGACTGAGCATTTTCAGTTACAGGATTGCAAAAGATACTATCTAGTTCAAGTAAACACCTTTCAAGAGAGTGTTTTATGCTCATTCATACTGAATGAAATTTAAAAAACCCGTTTGAAGCGTTTCTGTTGTGTGACAGGTTGCACGTTGCACTATGTCATCAAAACTGAAACAAAATAACTGACACTACTATTTATGCAAAGCCAATATTGCTTTTGTTGCTGTTACTATTGTAATTGAAACTTTAATTAGTGTTTCTCCGTGTCAAAATAATTTGCAAATTCCACTATTTCTGGCTAAATGCGATATGTTAATTATTAGTTATATCTTAACTCTGTTATCTATTCGCTTATCGCACTAGTGCATATCACGACAACGATGCTTGTCGTTTTGCTAGATAATTTGAAGAAGAAACACAACAAAAAACAACCTTATTTTTATTTATTATCCTCTAGAAAAGTTGGCTGTCCTCAACACTTTGTACTAATATTGCCAATGACATTAAAATTTCTCTGTGTGTTTTCTATTCTTGAACAGAACGGGACATTGCTGAGCAGACTCAACACAATTGTTCCCAGAATTATATGAGAATACTGAGATTCACTGATTGCATTTGAAAAATCGAATTAAAAAATGGCCGTTCCTGCAGTGCCATCCCTTTTGTTTCTGCTAACTTTGCTGAGTCATGAAGTGTGCCATTCATACAACGTGGGGTTCGCAGCCCGCGTTGCTGTTCAATATTTTCCAACGTGTTCGGTCATCACTATAACAACTTCCGGGAATCCAAGTGACCTGCAGGAAGTGTCAGACTTAGATACATCGTTTATAACAGAAAATCGAAATGACGTTCCACTTAGCTCCCGGTATCTTTTGGGACTCGAAACAAAATCGACAATTGATGGACTCAGGGATCTTCGCACGCATACACCATACTGCAGAGTTATCATTACTTTTGTACAAGGGCAAACATTTAACGCTTCTCAATTTATGGATACCGTCATTCCCAGAGAGCGTCCAATATCTTTACGAGATGTGGACCACTACATTTATTTAACAGGCAATAAAAAATCTTTAGATGAGGAAAGGTTACTGGTCAACAACATTTTGCTTTCTGACATCAGTGTGCACACGAGATATAAGGTGGTAGCAACCTCGACAACAAATCGAACTGATACCAGGTTGTATACATTTTGCTTATATTGCGATCACACAGTGACAGATCCTCGGGGGAGAAACGCAATTCTAGCGATATTCGAAGATACAAATGAAGCCATTTCCAAATTATTCCCAGATTTTACAAAAAATTTTCATGGTCATCCAATGTACGTGGTTGGACCTACAAAATACATTTCCTTGTATGAAATGGAGAGAAAAAACGATTCAAAGTGGTACGAACACAAACGAGGCCTGTTCACCGAGTTTTTCTTCATCATGCGGGATAAGCTTAACTTCAGTTATTTCTTGAAACCCTGTTCCGGTTTTGGAAACATCATTCCGGAAGGCAACACAGGAACCATGCTACCAAATGGTACTTGGGGTGGTTGTGTTGCTGACATATATTACGGTTGGGCAGACATCAGTCTCGGCGGAAGTCCGGCGGGAGACAGGTTGCATTACGTGGATTTTTCTACAAATATGCGCTATGACTATGTACAATTTTTCACCCACGGACCCAGAATAATTTATCCGTGGTACACTGTGTTCGTTGCCTTTGACACCTACGGATGGGCTAGTGTCATCTTGAGTGTGTTAATTGGAACATTGGTGCTGTTCAAAACTGAGGACTTTCTAGAAACACCAGGGCCAAGTATATGGGATGTTTTCTTTTACCTGTACGCGTACCTCATTGGTCAGGATCTCAGCGTTGAGCCCCGTTCGATATCCTCAAAAATGACCTTTGTGTCCTGGTTGTACTATGGGATTGTGATCGGCTCAGCATACGCTTGCAGTTTACAGTCTTTGATTGTTTCCCCTGGTCTCAGCACGGTTCCTCATACCATGGCAGAACTAGCTAGAGCACGAAATTGGGCATGTGGAGTGCCACTGTCTTTCAGGAATGGCTTGGGGGAGAATATATTCAAGTCGTCCAAAAATCCAGACATGAAGAAACTTTATAGGGAAACCCAGGAAGACAAAAATGCGGTAGTATGTTTGAAACGAGCGGCTACACAGGATTATGGCTGCTTCCATTGGCAAATTATGGCCGAATTCTACATGGGAACGTTATTTGTTGATAAAGCCGGCAATCATCCATTTCTCTACGCCAAGGACTATATTCTGTTTTCGGGACCTACGTGGATGATGAGAAAAAGGGAAATTTGGAGAGACGGTTTTAACGACTTTTTCGGACGGCAGTTTAGCATGGGAATTGTGTACGAGGCGTCGGCCAGGGATAGAAGAGTAGTGAGAAGACAGCTGGTGCAGGAGGTAAAAGAGGGGAAAAGGAAACCTTTGGAGTCGTATACAGACACAGATGACGGACCGAAACCATTTACCTTTGATAATGTAAAAGCTTGTTTTATTGTATTAATACTTGGCCTGATCGTATCTTCATTTTCGTTTGTCCATGAGGCGTTTCCAAAGCGACTGTTAAGTAAACTGTCGTTAAGTTGTAGATATGGTTTGTGGAGAGTATTGAACTGTTGGAAATGTGGTAGGATCAGAAATTGAATAAAATATGTTTCGTTACTACATGGTTACATATAGTTATTTACATGATTTTAAGCCCTTGTTGAATTGAAGTTTTTTCCTGCCCATGGTGTTGTTCACAAAAGAGCTGATTTTAGTTACACAGTGTTTATCGGAATGTTCAAGTACGAATACTATGGGAAGAATTCCAAAACTACACAATCTTATGTAGCAGTAGCACGAAAGTCAACTACTCCCAATTATCTAGGTAGTATCTGTAGTAAAGTAGGTATTTAAATTCATCGCTAGCATTTATCATTCAGAGTTTGTTTCTTCCTGATACAACCGGCGTCGACCAAACGTAAGACCAATACGTAACTTGTTGTAACAACATTGATGCGTCTGATGAAACAAAGTCGCTACACCCTCGACTTCGAAGTGAAAAGTTTCAACTTTATAGGAATTTTTTAAATAAATTTAAGTACTCAACTCACAAAATAGTATGTACGTACTGAATAATTTGTTAGTAGTTCAGTTCCAGTCATGAGTTCTTATTAAGTTATTTTTTTTTAATTTTATCTTTCGGAAATTTATTATAAAGGTGTACATACAACGTTTTATGACATTACATACCTTACACTGAAGACTGAAATAATGTAAACATAATTCAAGGAGACAATTAATAAAAGTAAACCAATTAATTTATCGACAGTAGTTTAACCACAGCGTATAAATACATATTACACCTAGGTATAATTAAAAGCTGTTGTGGTTTAATTAATTTAGTTATACTAATAATTTCGCTGCTCTGATACAGCACAATTGATGTTTAAAAGCAATTCGGATGAACAAAAACGGGTACGGCAAATTTTACTTTTTGGTTGGCTGTCCAGCGCCTGCAAATAATTATACAAAACAAACTGCAGTTATTAGTGTACGAACCATGTAGTATTACGACGACGACAAAAGTTGTAAAGAAATAAATGTAAACCCTCCAGTCTTATTGTTTCCCAGACAATCAGTATGGTGGTCTTCCGCAATCTGGCGATCAACTACTTTGTAATAGTTTGAATTGAACATCATGTATTTATCATCATCGGCTGCGGTAAAAAGTACCAATATTTAAATTGCTCTAGCAAAATAAAATCACGAATTTTAACGAAGAACGTAGCTACATGTTCTAATGGTAAATCTACCTCTTTCGCGAGGATCACTACGCTCTTTCCAGTAGCTCTCCTGATGTCTTGGGTTAGACGCTTGGAAGCCACAATCCTCACAATCCTTGGTGGAAGACGGTCCCTTGGAACTATTGCTCGCCATTTTCTACTGAAACACAATGACACAGATTAGACAGACGAAAGAACAAGAATTTTTTCCTCTTCGCTTATCATAGACCTGAAGTACACACTACAGTCAGATAATTAGATAAGCAAAGCAAAGTTACGACGTGATGGATGAACAATACCCTTACACTTTTTACACTACACTGGTGATAAGTGATCAGATGACCGACTAAAATTGACACAAAGACTCAAAAGTTAAAGACAAGGCTATACAAGAATGAGATGAACAGATGAGAAAAATGTACAAGCGTTGTCTGTCGAGTCGAGTTACGTTAAGGAAATTTTTAAGTATTGTTGACGAAAGTCCAAATGTTTGAGTTCAAATTGCGTTGCATGTGTTCTTTGTTATTGTTAGGATGAGCATCATCGGAGCAGTAATAATTCTGCGAGTTTTGCCCCTTGTTTCTCAAGCCCAAGATTCAAGATCAGATCCTTGATTCAATTTTAAACCTCCTGAATGAACGTTATCTGAATGGAAGCTTAACGGGGCATGCTGAAAGGCTGTATGTGATGTGATGATGATCATTATTCTAGCATAGAAAACAATGACAGTCTTCCCTTAGCCACTTGCATTTACCCCATTACCAAATAGCACAACTGCAACTGTATTCGCGTTGTACTGATCAACACTGGACACGGTCCGCATTTTCGAATTTTCTTTTAATGACATAACCATCTATTATTTAGCCGTAAAGTCTCTATTGATGTAATATATACCATTTTCTGGATTTTTTTCAATTAAATTAAACTAAAGAGATATTCCACACCAACGAGCATTATGGTAAGTGTGACCTAAGACACAACTAGCGGGGACCAGCAGATTGGAAAAGTGTGGGCTATCCATCTAGTTCTACTAAACCCATTGAAATTAATAGGGAAATTACATTATACAGTGCAGTGCTATGATAGAATATGCGCATGCCGCAAGAAGTTATGTAATTAAATGATAGTTTAACATTTTTTTAAATAATTTGGGGCTTATCACTTATTATTACCCAAAGATAAGCTCTAAATTTACAAACTCACCATTGTACAGCAATGCAACACATTCGTTCATTAGTAAATACATTAACACATGGTGTCTGACCATTTTCAAAAGTAATCTTCGATGGGCTTATGCTAAACTCTAAATTTGATAATAATTTATATTACAGATAACCTTTTAGAACATCAACTAGTGTGTTAATATTCAATTTCCGAGCATTTTAGTAATTTTGGGTTTATTGATGTAGTTCAATATACATAATACCCAACCAAATATAATTCGAACATTCATGTAGAACGCTTGAAAAAATCATCCGTTTTCGATCCTCCCTCCCCAGCAGGTCACACACTCTTTAACATATGGTAGATGGGAGATTTTTAACATAAATATGTCACGGTCGACCTTAGAATCTCGCTCCCATACCTTAAAAATGTTCTATATGTCCCTTACAAACAAACGTCGCGTCATGACGTTCTTTATCAGTTAAATATCAAAGTTTATTACCCACTGTAGTGTATTTGGTATTGTAATGAATGTCCTTGAAATGAAATGAAATGCAAATATGTCAGTGAACTTAAGAAAGCTGCAAAGCCTACGTGCAGACGGTAATTAGCTATGTCTCATTTACTTGTACTCCGGTA
>JAHZNB010004411.1:0-15718 GCA_027744295.1 Callyntrura guangdongensis
ACTTGTTTGTATTTATTTGCTTGTCGTAATTTCCTAATACAATGTCATTCTTTTCTTGGACTACTGACAAAAGAAACAATATGGCCAATGCAATTATGGCTCTAGTACCTGGGAGTAGAGTGCGACCAGGGTTGAAACTGCAGCCTTGCATCTCTCTCTCTCTCTCTATCCCACTCTGTAGGAATGTACTCCCACTGCTAAGACACATAACGTACTATACACATTATAATAAATGGACGTTTTATGGTCGAGCGTATTCCTCCAATCCACTTCTACGCAAAGCTGTATAGCTCCTATTTCTTCCCCCGATTCCTTTCCTTTTCTCGGCCTGTCCTGAATCTCACTCTCAGTCAGTTTGCTTTCATTTATTTTTCTACTCGTGTTAGCCTTATAGGAAGGTAGGTATATTGGTTGTTAGGAATTTATGGTTGCTTCCTTTATTACTTTCACATGCCCTGTTTTCTCCCGTTGCTGTCCGCTTACGCTCTTAACGTTATGTCCAAAGAAGGGTACAACCCATAGCATTGCTTTTAGTTTTACACCGTTTTTCTCCGCATTTTGTTGAGGCATACCATATTTTCTTTTGGAATGTTATCTTGTTATTCCACGGAAGTGTATAATAATAAAAACGCATGAAATGACTGGAAGAGGAAAAGGAGAAAAATGTATAGAGAATCTTCCTGTCGGCTCTCTTTGCAATTTTCTTTACTTCATCCGTGTAGCAAGCAAGTTGGTTTCTACACCGTCTTTGTGCCCATAGACATGAAACATGCAGAAACCGAGACAATTCTCCCTTATGCCTAAGTTACACTTATCCACTGTAGAAACGTAGAAAGGGGACGAAAACAACGGTAACCGGGTTTGAAGAAAAAAAACAAGTAGTCCATCTGATATCACATGGTCATATTATTCTGAATTCAGTGCGCTGCCTACTTTTCTCGGTTTTTGATGCAACAATGCAAGTATCATCCTCTGGACGACGAAAAAGTAAAGTAACCATTTTAGCCACAAGCCCTTCTCCGCTAAAGTGTTCGTTTTCTTTTTCTCCCGCACTTCTGCTCTTTTTGTGCTCACTCTTCCGTTCAGTCCAGCCAAGAATGAATGGGTTTGTGAATGGAAACGAGCATGGTTAAAGGAAACGGCAAAATCTCTACCAAAGAGAGAGAGAGTGTGTACTGAAAGGAACGGATGTCTTTATATTATAGCGGGTGCATGCATGTCCCTTTGTTGTACTCTTACGTAGGTACTATACGTACGTACACATGTATTTGCGGGGACCAAGTTTGAATGTCTTGTGTTTTCACAAGTAGCTTCTTCCTTTCCTCCCGTTCAAAGTGGGATGGAAAGTCAGAGAAACGAAAAAATGCGTTCTTGAAGACTAAAGTAACTTAAAGAGATTGTCAACTGTCTTCCTGGTATATTATTTATTGCATTAAGCAAGCAACAAAATGCACTACTACACTTTCATCTCTACAAACTGGATCTGTATATATACACACTCGTGTATATTTTTCTATATCGAGGCTTCCCAGATATCATTTCTTTTTGACCGCCCAAACAGTCACAAAAATGAACGGCCCATAGCACGGATGATACCATCATCATCCTTCCTTTGGCGTATGATATGAACTTCTTGAAGGATGATGATGCACTTTGTTGTCATAATCCTTAGAGTTGAGTGAGCGATAAACTTTGGTATTAAAGTCAAATTATTACCCCTGTCGTATAATACTCAACTTCAACTTTGCGCATTCAACTTCAGCATCAAGTGTACAGTTCCTTTTCCGTTCCTTTTTTTTCTATGCCTGGTTTCACATTTTCGTGTGCGAGGATGAGAAATGCACAAAAGAAAAGGCCCTTTGAAAAAACCAGAGGAAAGAAAGCAAGGGAAACGCTTAAAGCAAACAACAAGCCAAAAGCCTTATTATCACCGTAGTACATTTTTTGTATTTGTGTCTGTCTAATATTTATATGAAATTCCTTTGCTTTGTAAATTGAGCTTGGTCGTCTCAGAGGGGATGTACAGAAATGTAATATTACGAATATTACGATGATGGCGAGCTACAAAAACGTACAACCTAAAAGTCATGGAACCTTCTTGTTTGTCTGCACAATTCAGAAATTGAATAGTTATAATACACGAAAGTGATCATAATCATATACAAAGTTTACCACAATACGTTTCCAGAAACGTTATGACCCCCGACAGTATCCCCGAGTTCGTCTGGGAAAGGGAAGATTGTGTCTGTCTATTGTTCACTAAGGCCTTTTGGATTTTTAAAAATATATAGAATATTCTTTCACAAGAACAACTCATCCCCGTTTTCCAACTTCAGAAACCTTCCGCTGCTATAAAGACAATGGGTTGTTCCCAGAGTGTTCCCGTCTCCGCTAGAAATCTATACACCAGTAAATATAAAAGAAAGAAAATGAAATTCCTTGAAAGCCTTGAGCTCACTTTCTTCTCTTCTCAAAAGAGTTATAACTGAATGAAACAACGGAAAAAACGAAAGTAAATCCTATTATGTAAGTAACCAGTAACCAGCATAAAAAACATCATTTCAATCCTAAATTTTAAATTAACGTTTCACTACGAGTACCCGTTTAAAAAAATTACTCTCCTCACTAAAAACTTCAAAAAACAGCAAACGCTGTTTATTTCTTTTACCTCCATCTTTTTACTTACATTTACTTGTATCCCCGTTTGTTGTAATGGACATTTTAAAAGGTAGGCAGTAGAGGGGCGGGCTATTTTTTATTTTTGAACCGCTTTATGTTTGCCATTACGAATCTCTGTTGGCGTACAACAGTAAAAAAAGAAGAAACGTTTGCGTAGGAGGCGTTTAGAAAAAATTCTAGATACTCGCCTTTTTTCCTGCTGCTACTGATTCCGGGTATAATTTTCTTTCCTTGTTCAACCTGGACATCTAAATTTACACTTTCACGACCACTATATTATACCAAACAAATGTCCAGTTGCCAGTTCTCCCAGCAAAAATCATTACTACTCCCAGTTTCTTTTTTACAACCAAAGAGAAATAATGGTGACCCAGCAAACGGGAGTTTCTTCAGTGAGCAAGAATTAGAGAAAAAAACAACGGCGGTCCGGAGTTTGGTACATATTTTTGTTTGCAAAGTATTTTTAGTTGTCGTTGTTGCAGTTGTTTTACAAAAAGTAGAGTACCTAACAGGTCATCAATTATCCATGAAGGCCCCGTAGTTCGATACTATTTACCCTGAAACACTTGTCTTTCCGTCCATAACAGTAAATGTCAAGTTTGGAAGTTTCATTTTCATTTCTGTTTTTTTCCTCGTTCATTTTTTTCGAAGAGCAACTAAAAGGTGCTACATACATGAGTGCACAATGGGAGAAATAAATGTGCGCCGAGGAAAAGATAAATAGCGGCAGCAAAATCGTCCTCGCTCTTGAGAAGCAACAAAAGTACGCAGACAGCTATTACACACACATTATTACTAATACCATCCACCCTGGAGTAAACTTGTTCCCTATAGATCAAGAAAATGAGTCTTCGAAACCCGTAAAAGTATGTATAGGCACTCCCTCACATTGTAGTGAAAGTTTACTACGTTCACAAAATTACTCACTTTTTCGTATACATCTGCTGTTGCCAACAAGTAAAATAAGACCAAAGAATACTGTGTGGAGAAAAGAAGGAAAAGTAAATACCGACTTGAATAACTCTCAGCTCCACACACACATTATGCCCAACAGTAAGGAATGTATCGGGTTTGAGCAAGAGAGAGGGAAAGAGAAAACAGGAAAGATTTTTTTGTCAACCTTTGATTACTTTGTCGCTACTGCTGGTAGGAAAAAGTGCACATTGTGTTCTTATATAATGATCCTTTAGTTGCCAATATAATGGGAGGTTCGGCACCATATGGTATTATTAGGTCATTTGTGTACAGGTACATATTTGTAGAGGCTTATCTGTCCAAAAGGCAAGTGTGAGAAAAGTATTTTCGTATAGTCCATTACGGATATCTTTAGGTATATAGGGAATACTGTTAGTGCTTATCTACAAGTTTACTGCCTTTTCTGAAAATACGTTACTCTAAAGGAGTAGAAGGTGAAGATATAACTGGCTCTTTACTTCTTACGTATACGAGACATTATCGGTAAATACTTGATATGGATTCTTTTAAGTCATTGAGAGTCTTGGCGCTTCCGAGGTTCGATAGCAGTATTTACTCGGCTTCACTCCCTGTTTTGCGTCGAGTGCAGAGCTTAAGTGACGCGCCTACCCTAATATATCGACTTTCTAAAGCGGCATCTTATTTTTTGGGGAAAACCTCAATATTATGGGCCGATTATGATTTATAGACGAATGGGGTTTTCTCTTGTACTTCTTCGGGAAAAAAGGAAAACCTTGCCAGATATGGGTGCCAATGGTGCAGGTAGACGATTTGGTACTTGTATGTGTGTGGGTGTGTGTGTGCGTGAGCCAAGGTGTACGTCAGATGAAATAAGATGGAAGAGTGCAATCCCAATTTATGCTTTTCCCATTTCGTTGACACTGATTCAAATAGATTGAGCCCCTTTAGGGAGCGCTACTACTGCTGCTGTTGTTCAAAGAGAAACTAAACTTGGCACGTTTGTACTTGCGGTAGGTAATAGAACACTGTGGGTGGTAAGGGAATTGGGGGCGCAATGCACAGGGAGGTAGTAAAAAATTGAAAAATAAAGGGTCAATATTTTTATAAAAGTATTTTGTGTTTCTCTATTACCTGTAAATAAATTGGCCTGCTGTATCTTTTTCGTACACATATAGTGTGGTCGTAAAGCGCATTAGCTGCGGGAGAGATGTTCCTGAAAAGAGGCATTTCATCTTGGGGATGTGTAAAACGAAAAAAGTATACATTGGTCGAAGTAAGTACGAGCTTTACTCACGAAAACGGATGAATGTAACTTCTTGTTGTTTTTTATGTGCAAACGGAAGTGAGTCAATGGAATGCTGTTGGAAATGTACTTACAGTACGACTCAACTTGTCACTTACCTACCCTTCTAGCATATCTTACTTCAATAAAGTAACCTGGAAATGTCAGGGGTTAAGTAAGTCAAATTTGTAGGAAAACCAGCATGATATAGTGGCTGCGTGGAATTTACACGAAACAAAAGAATGTTTCCTTATGATCATACACTTTACTCACGACGACGATAGTTTATCGTCTTAAAGTTGTGCTTTACTTTGCTGCAGCGGTAGACCCTTTCCTTCAGCCAACGATTTCAGGAACAGACAAAACACGGAAAATGTGCGAAAATGCTCTATTTAAAAGAAGAATGATGCGGAAACAGTCAACGACTTTTTTAGTACAGTCAGATTTTTATGAACGTACACATGTGTTATTTATTGCTAAACAGTACCGGAGTATGAGCTAAAAAATACATGCATAATAATTTACATGACAATGCCACCAGTCAGTCGAGTATGTAATGTACCACGCCGGAAACAGTAAGATTGCCTTGCCGCACAAACTACAACAAAAATGGGGGATATGGCAAGAATTCAGACAATACAGAGGTGTTTTCGGAGAATGTTATAAACGTAACATATGTGCAAAAATGTGCATGCTTGGCTATCTAAAGTATTTTCTCTGGAAGCATGATAATAGTAAATACAGCGAAGAGTGCTGGATGGAGACCAACAGCAGTAGCAGCACTTACTCTGCCGACCCATTTTGACTGATCGAATTTGAAGATTGAAGTTAAAGCTGCACAGCTCACAGAATATTACATACGCTTCCCGGAAGAAAGTATATTAAGAAAGTTTAATTTCCATCCGATATTATGACTCGGATGGAAAGGCGAATGCCAAAGAAAAACTGAAAGTATGCGCGGACTGCACGTGATGTGGATGTGTAGACGAGGAGTTTTCCCCTTTCTCTATTTTTTTGCAACAAACTACACCACACAGTGAACAGGAAAAACGCAAAACGATAATACATTCCATACGCTCGGTGTTTACTGACGGTTGAGTGGGCTGCTCTATTATGTGTACCTAGTCTATTCAATTCGTTTAGTTTCTTGGTTGTTGTTGTCACCAACATTGCGTCATTTACTACTGCCATCAACACAACAGAATAGAGGCAACAATGCCTCGTGGACGATATGAAATAACGATTAGGGTTTATGTTATCACTACCACCACCGCCTTTCAAATTTTTTTTTGCATGTTGTATTAGCATAAGCGAAGATGTTTTATTTATGGCTCGCAAATCTTGAAACAACTGGAGCGGAGAAAAGAGAAAAAATGTAACAAAAGTTAATGTGAATGACAGATGAAAATAACTATGCCAAGTGTTCTCAACATTCCGGTCTGATCTGAGGAGACAATGCTAATATCAAATTTTTGTTACGTTAGGTACTTCAGAAACATCCGTTGAATGTGAGCAATAGAGCAATACAAAACTAGGGAATTTCTTGGCTGGCGCATATATATAATATATATATTGCAAAATCAAGTTACATTATATGTTACATATTCTTTGCTGTTACATCAGGAAAAATATTATGTCTTACATACATATGTGATCAAAATGAAATACCATGTTGAGTTGAAACTGATGGGACAAGAAATAGTAGATATAATATGTGGACCGTGTTTTAGGTTGACGTCCATATTCAAAATTGATTCAATTTTATACTCAGCGTCGTCGCCTTTCATTTCCAGTAACATATTTCTGGATTTTCTGTAAGAAAATGCTGTTGCTGAAAGCTTGGCTACATTACTACGGACATTCTAAAAATGTTGCAATCTGTTATTACTTTTTACGTATGGCCACGAGCTATTTTTTCTCCTTTTCCAGCAATTGAAACTTTTATTCAGCTTTACGAACATTTCAAGCGTATCTAGTGACAAAAGAAAAGTTTAAAAAAAGTTAATTTCACCAGGATTGATTTCACTACTGGTTCTTCTTAAAGAGAGCGCTATAACCAGGTATGGCATAAACTCTACTTTTTTCTTACAATAAACTGTAATTCATTCGAGCAACAGTCGAAATAACCTTTAAGACTTTCACTGTGTGGGGTGGTTTCCCCTGCACGCCAGTGTAGCATTTTAAGAGCAACGGAAGTGACCATTATATGTCGAGTAGGATTTACCGCTGTACATTATTACCCTGCTTTAATGCTCTACGTACGCTCCAAAAATGAAAGTCCAGCTAAGGGTATAGAAAGTAGCTCAACTCACCCTTGAAAAGTCAATACATATTTCAAAACTGGGAAATAGGAAAAATATTCTTACATAATGTATATCATGCATGATGAAGTACTTTCAAGCAGTACCTTGTGCATTCTGTTATTTTTCTCTTCCATACACCGTGAAACACATTACCGTGAACGGTCACAGGAAAAATGGTACTAAAAACAACTCCACTCAAAACTGCAAGGATACTCAACAAAGTGAAGAGATGTATAGCAATAATAGAGGAGCTCTTTATTCGCATCGAGGCAAGATCAGGTGAGGTCGTTTTTGCACACAAACTCTAGATACAATGTCGACTACACGCGTTTATAGACTGGAAAGTTGAAATGAAATGGAGAGGTGTCTATGCTGCGGAAAATTGTGCAGAAGGAGTGTATTTATATATTTTGGGCATTGTGGCAGGTGGAATATACATAATACATATCCAGACGAAAAAATATATTATGTCAGCATGTGTTTCAGGTGTTACATTATCAAACTAAAATGTGTGTGTGTGCAGGTTCTACTCTCTACCAACTTGTTTTTAAAATACACGTAATATTATTCCGTTCACATCAGGGAAGAAATCGCACTTCGTTGAGCATCTAGGTTGCATCAAAGTCAGCAACAAAATGATATGCTACTCAAGCATTCATCTTTTATGCAACTAATGTAAGTACCTATGTCTTTCTTTACTAAAATATAGAAAGTTTCATCGAATACTTGTACCTACCTATTTCTTCTGATATCATACTTTTCCTTACTTTTGACTTTCCTAATGTGCTTTTCTAAAGACACTGGCTTGGTGGTCGGTGGCGAACTCGGTGGTATGTGTAATTTTCCAAAAAGGGATGCCATCTGCAAATGGCATGCTTTTCTAGTATTTTTGCAATAAAATGTGGATTCTAGTTGTCGCTTTAATAGTTTCATGTTGAAAATTGATATGGCCTATATATGTGTAGTCACCTTATGAACGTTCCGGGCGTGTCTTTGAACATTTAAGATTGCACAACGTATTTTTAGTACGCTAAAGTGGGCTTTGATTTGACGTTGAAAATTGCAACAAATGTCATGTCGTTCTTGTTGGAATTTGTCGTTGATACAGCTGAGTGTATGTGTAAGTGTATCTAAAGGATGATTGTGCCACATTTTCCGGCAAACAGCGATGACAAATTTTCCCTTGTCTTGTGCAGTTTAGAAATCTCAAAGTTAGGATACCAAACCATGTTACAGCAGTATTGTAGTAAACTATGTATATAGAAAACATCATGGAACGTGCAAGCTCGCATGAATGCTAACAATTTGCTGCATGAGACACTCAGTCTAAAGTTGCGTCCTTACTGACTGTCTTCTTTGCCGACTATTCTAAAGTACAATACTTGAGTCCAATTTTTTTAGTTTTTGTTTTTGATAACATATAGTGAATCTGTTAAGACTTTCTATAGCAAATACTCTTTAGCTCTCACACCAAACCTAATTGTTTTTTGTTTAATCTACTTGAAGCATAGATAAAGAAATCTTCTTTTGATATGATTTGGTGTATGTATGTCTGCTGAGGCTAGTGAGGCTATATTCGTTAACATAAACACACAATCTACGTGTTATACTGACCAGAAAATCGGAAAAAATATAAATTAGTTAATTGTTGCATAACTATAGCTCTCTCCACACTGATCTATAACTTGTAAGAGGCACAAGAGCTTAATCAACTAATTGTAGATTAGATTCAGGATTTTAGCGTTAGCGATGCAATAACAACAAATTGTATTTAAAACAGCTGCATCGAATCGAATGCTGGCAAATAAAACCCATCCAGGATAATTTGTTTATTCCACTTAGTGGCATGTTATTTATGTAATTTATATAAATGATTACGTGCAACTTACACGGTTTTCTATGACGCGAAATGGCTATTAAATTTTTGGCTATCAAAGCACATCCAAGCTTTTGAAGAAAGTGGCGTGACAAAATGTAAAGAAGCTGTTGTGCCAGAATACATACTACGCAATTACGGCTTTGTCGAACAGGTCACCCACAAAGCCCACTTGTGAACCGTGTTCAAGTCTCATAAATCTGAGCTTAATTAAAATAGATCGACTGTTAGGAAAATAAAAGAAAATGAGTTGTAATCATGAAGGCAATAAAATTTTAACACTATATGATTTTCTCTGAAAATTCCAGAGTTGCTGTAACTTAACTAGCTCTGTTCTACATTACCCACAAAACTTTGAAGTAAGGTGGAATGTGTAGTGTATAGGTACATATTTTTGTTGTTTTGAATACAACAACTTGTCTCTCTAATCTGCCCGCCAGTTTTGTGCATTGGGATACTCTCCCAGCGCTCAATAGCCTTGCTTACTAGAATTTGGCAAAGAGCAAGGAACCACTTTAAATAAGTCAGGGCGGAACAGAACAGAGTGCGTAATTTGACTAGCACATAATATTTCTTCACTCAAGACGACAACAACACTGCAAAAGGCGATGGCTAATGTAATGGATGTCTTCTTATCATGAAATCCTCATTTTCCCGCTACCACTGCACTGCAACGACACTTTGTACAGCCTTGTCTGCTGTCGTTATTGCCTGCGCCCTGTAAAATTAATGCTGGCAAGTCAAACTCAACCGAAGCGAGCAAACCAAACGATTCCACCAAATGCTCTTCCTTCCTGCGTCTAAAATCCTGTCCAATAATACGCAAATTGTGTGCTGGCTTCACGTACACTTCTCAAAATGATGTGTCAAGCATTAAGGAGGTGTAAGGATGTACTTGAATGGAACTCAAGTACATAGCCGGCAGAATGTTGAATGTGTATCTGGTAAAAAAGATTGATAGAGGCTTCAACATTTTTTAACCCTGTTTCTACAGTACTCTACAAAATTTCAACTTTCACACACATGTATATCCCGTCCTTCTCGTCCACGAAACTCGAAAAGTATACTTCAATGTATACATATATCCTCATAAATATTGTGTTCCGTTTTTATGTAGATGAGGAAGTAGTCACCAGTCACTTATATAGTCACACAAACAAGTAGGCATAATAGAAAAGAAAAAAAGAGGAGTCGAACAAGTCGTAAGTATTCTATTCAGTCAGTCTGGATGTTTACATACATACGCTTTCAAGACGCTTGACATGCATTCATGCTCGACAGCGTCTGTCGGCTATTTTTTCTGCTGACAATCAGTTCTCTCTCCTTTTATTCAATCCATGCTACTCCTATTACTGGCTTGCTTTAAAAAAATCCTACTACCAAGAAGGCATAAATATAAAAACGATGCTTCAACCCGATGCTTGTTCTTATCTTTTCCCAGAGTCTCGCAGTGTTAAGCTCGTTTGGCTTTCTTGTAGCAGCCAAAAGAGCAGGAAAAGTGCAACCGATGTGTTTGATGGGAAAATTGCTGCTGCTGCTATTGTAAGCATGTGTGTGTTTGTACAGAGAAAATGCTTAGTTTCTCTTCTCTCCGCTTATCGGACATTTTGGCTTGCATGGCAAAGCCAGAGAGATGATGATACTGTTGATGTCGATGGGAGTTCAACAGTTCAACAAAAGTAGTGAACTTGGAAAAGGAACAACAATTTTGCTCATTGATTCATTCATTCGTTGCGAAGATGGGATGTGTGTAAGTCTGTATGCTTACGTGTTTGCTGGTTTTATTGTCGGCCTTTGCAGTTAGCTGGCTGGATATCGGAATGATGAAAGCTAAAGTAGTGAAACACAATGTCGAAAACAAGGGTATTACCTCTAGTGTACTTTTTTCACTCTTTTTATTCCGTCTCCGTTGCCAGTTTCTTTGTACACTTTCCCTTCCGCTGGGCGCTTACTTGTTAGGTAGACGTGACTTTTTCAGGCATTGTACTAGTGCAAAGAAGTAGAAAATGGCCATTTCGCTCCCTTCTCATTGTTTGACACCTAAAAGGGTGTGCGTATGTATACAAGGACTTGATTTCTTTTACATTTTCGTGCTTCTCCGTCTAAATGACGTTGTAAAAAAGGGAATCAAAGCTACGCGGCTTTCTCAGCATTTTGTAGAGAATATATAACACAATACAATGCCACGTTTACGTTAAAGCTCACAATAGAGACATCTATAAAAGATGTAAGGGTGTCGATGATAATACCAACAAAAATGGCAAAAGGCCAATTTATTTTATCATCGCAACCTATATAATACATTGTGTGAAGTATGTGATGGTAAATTTAATAAGGCTACCCCAGTGGGGAACAGGGAACTGAATTGTAGATGTTTTGAATCCCCATGTGAAGAGTGTTGTGTGTGCGTACTTCGTTTTAAACTTAACTACCTGCAAAAATAAGTGGAAAGTTGAGTAGGTACATGGACCCGACAAAGAACAAACTTATTCGGGAAAGATAGGAAGATAGGTAGGCATTTTACATTTTACTTAAATCTTGCAGAAGTATAACGTATGAAATTACTGTCTACTTAAATGGGGGAAACCAGTGGCATCCTTTCCAATTACTGCTAATAATTAGGGTCACCACAGGAAACTTTAGCAATTACTTCACATTATAGTGTTACCCGTCATGCATTTTTCGTAGCTTTTGTTTTACTTCTCTTTCATACAGTTAATGGATGCCTGTATGCATGTACTCCATGAATATGCAATGTTTCTCTTCCATTGAACGATGTAATGGAACTTGAACACTTTCGGAGTGGTGCTTGTTAAAAATTTAAAAATTAGAAAAGTTTCCGTTAATAACCCCTCTTATGAGAGGGAAGTTCAGAATTTTGCTTTTAATAGGGCTCCTTGATGTCAGTCCTGAGGTCATGTTTGCTTTCAGTTGCTCTCAAAGTTAATTGAATAATACATTTACGTACTGAATTAATGTACTGTGTTCTCTTGATGAGGTTTCTGCCCTACAAAATCTTACTTACATTACGATTCTATAAAATGTGCTGGACAATGTAATCGTGAACTACTTAAAAATGTTCCATAGTCCACCAGCGTCATGGTCATGAAACTAGAGGATAATTTTCTTATATCTAATCTGATAATACAGTGCACTATTATCCCAGAAGATTGTCAGAGTATCACTTTTAGTAATCTATGTTATCTATCCTTGTCCGGTGACTCACCTATCAAACTGATTACATTCAAAATAAACCAAACTTTTCATTTGAAACTTATTAGAAACTTTATTTGGGACGCATTGATATCTATACAGGTATCAATGCATGTTATGCATTCAGTGTTTAATAAATATCGGATCATCATTGAATATCATTACCTACCCTATTTACCCTCTAAACCGTTTGGTTTTATTTCGTGCTTTGAAGGTTTAGGAAATCTCACTAATAAAAGTAAATACAACATAACTAAATTTCTAAGCAGTAACTGAATTGCTCAGGCTCAGATACTAAAGAGGGCCCCACGAAAATGAACCCGCGGAAGCGGTGGGTAGTGTAAACAATACATAGTTTCCGGGGGTACATGGAGCTGGTGCTGACCATAGCTATACATTCAGATAAGGTGAATTTTTCCATTACTTGTAAACTTGCGATTAGTGGACGAGCGACTAAAGTACATTTTGGTATTTTCGTTATTTTTACCACATGCTTCCATACCTATTTACAACTCAAAGTGGTGTATACAATATATATTGTACCAGCAATTTCACATTATATTTCACATCCCAGCATCTTCATTTTTGTTTATACATACATATATACAAGCGGAAATTTGGCGGAAAAGAAGTTCCAGTGAAAATCTCTTGTTTCCTTCCTATATAATATTTTCAAATAAAACTTTTACAACATGCACCAGAGCTAACTTGACACAAGTTTATCAAGACATACTTAACTTTACGTTCTACAATAGAATAGCGAATGGCATAACATTTTCATAGAACATCACAGTTTTCGTCATCACTTAAACTGCTTATGGGGCAACTTGAACAAAGGGGAATGATAACAAAGTCTTCTAGTTGGTATGCAACTTTGGTCCACAAGCATAATGCACATTCACGTCATTAGGTGTATGGTATGTATTATGTGCTCAACAGAGACCTTAGAAGTTTAATCCTAAGAAAATAAGGGTCAGCCAAAATTTCGACTCTAGGGATTTCACATTTCACACTTCTTACATTCTACATTTCACATCTAATGAATCTGAGGCCATAAGGCAGCACAGCTGTCATTATTCACAAGGAAAATATTTTTACCCAGCTCATGGCCAAATATTTATATAGTATTTTAGAAAAATTCTTCAGTCTCTTCTTTTAACGCGTTTAAAGCCGAGGAATTGTTGCTTTTTGCTCTTACGTAGCGTTGGGTTAATTCGAAGGTTTCTGTGTAAGGAATCCAGCATTGTAAGGTTTGAAGAGGAAGCTTGGCTTAATAAGAGCAGTAAAACTACTGGCACATCATATATAATGTAACGTAGTACATAGAAAAGATTCGTGTGATTCGAAACGATAGCTGCTTTTACTAAATAGCTGAGTCATATGCCCACGTGAAGCAAGCCTAAGCAGGAAGAAAAAGGAACGTGAAGTAGACGCTAAACGATGTTAATTATGAATATTGTTTGTTAGGTTTCGCTTTTCAGTGCTTGTGATCTTCCTCCTGGCATCATTTTCCCACCTTTGGAACTGCCAGGCCAGTCAGCTATTTGTCTTTTAAAATTATGCAACCAGGCCAAACAAAACTCATGAATACGCGTATCAACTAGTAACTACAGCTCGGGGAGAAACGCGTACGTAGTTCTTTAATTTCGATATTTCATTTACTCATATAGTGCAAACTTTACTAGGTTAGAAGTTTTGTGGGTTCTTAATTAAAGTGATTTAGGAGGTTAAACAGACTTTTGTATATATATATATCTAACTAGAGACACTTTTCCCAAATACAGAAATTATTTCGACACAACATTTTTACAACTAGACTCCTAAAATGTAGTCGGGAAAATTGGCAATGAGAAACCATAGAATAATAAATAGATAATTATAATCCTCTGAGAAACACTACATAATATGTGTTGAATAATGACTCTGAAATGAGCTTACATTCATTGTTTTCTGTAGAAGCCAAAGTTACTAAAATGAGCAAAAAATGAGTGATTAGATGTAGTTGAACGGGTTTTTAATCATAAAAATTCATTTCTGTATGCAGTGGGATAATTGAAAAAAGTGTTTATGCTGTTGCCTGCTTTACAAAGCGGTTTGTACAGGTTTCTCCCCTCGATTAAAATGTTTATCGAGCAATTTTTGTACTAGATACAAACCGGGTACTTTAATAAATTGGAATAATAATTCATGATGAATGAAAAGGTTGGAGAATCGTAAGCCGTAAAAAATTTTAAAACGTGACAACTCAACGTAGGGAAAATATTTTAACCTGCAGTGCTTTCACCTGAGTAATTAGCCGTTTTACCACACCAACGACCATGATCTATTTGCATAAAATTGTTATCTACACCATTAATGGCCCACCTCTAATTTTATGGGATTGAGCATCATAACGGATCTTTTGGTTCCGACAGTACGAATAACATTTTTTACATATGTATGAATCATATTATGAAGCTATATAATCCTTCTTAATGATAAAATACGGTACGAGAAAGCTGTTTGATCTGTATTTATGTGGTATGTTGGGGAAGTGACACGATTCTGACAATATAAGCTGTATAAATGGTATATATTATTTGTATTGTGTCTGCCTACCAAAACTATCGTATCGGACGTAATGTAAATCTATCTCACATGGAGACGAATTTTGTTCCATACATGAAATCTTAGGAAATGAGACATTGCAACTTTAAGTTATATGATAACCCATATAATGCAATACATACAGGTAACGAACGTTATTGAAAATAAAATCTGAGGACTTCCTGGCTTCCTGGCTTAATTAGCTCGAAACTCATGATACTCAATGGTAATTAACGCGTATGTTAGATCAGTTGGATGGAATGTGTACTTCTCCTTGTAGTAAACTTAAATATTCAGAACCAGTGAACAACTTTCGCTATCTTTATGTTTTAGCTTAACCAATCCAATTTTATATTCGATAACGACGTCATTTTAAACCGAATTTTTAGACCACCTTTCCCCTGATGTTACCTTGGAGTCATGAGCGGCCATGTCATGTCATTCGACCAAAGTGACTTGAAAATTTTCAATTCACATACCTTCATGGAAACAGTAAAAACCATGTTTTTGTGTGTCATTCATTACGTTTACGTTCCTTGGTAACTATGTTTTCCTTGATACAGAAATACATCTCCCACAATATAATTTTTTAAATTGAAAATGGAATGGAATCTCTGGGCAATAATTTGAGCAAATTTGGTCAACTCCTAGGGGTCATTTAATAGTAAAAAATTAACGTTTATCTAAATTAGCTCAAATTTTGTATAGTGATACTAGCTCAACTAACAAAAATATCACGTCTTTATCAAATGAAGTACTATAAAAGGAATGGCAGACTCAGCATTTTTAACGAATGGTGTATGATGCCCATGTTAAAACATTCCGAGGAACTTAGTTTCAATA